>VMBQ01008487.1:0-20511 GCA_007657795.1 Dreissena rostriformis
TGAAGAAAATGATGATTTTATAAATTCAGCAGACAACATTTTAGCAGACGACAAATATCCCAGCATGCAAAGGGTTAACATTGCCTTCTTTGCACTCTATCCATTCTCTGAAAATGCATTTCTTTCTGGTGTCATGACAGCACAAACATGTGCATAATTCTCTTAATGATTGGCTCTTTAATACACCATTTTGTTTCAAAAATTGACATTTTACTTCAACATCAGTGTGAAGTTTGAACATGTATGTGTCACTGTCAGCACACTTTGGATAAACAATCCAAAATGGGTCAATGATTTCAAAACACAGAGTAAGATACCTTCTTATCCTTGTTTTCCTCTAGAAAATTGTAATGAAATGATTTCAAGCTATCAGAAGTAGTCTCTTCTGTTTCTGTATCAGCAATTTTTTTTGTCCACTTGGGAAAAGTACCCTTACCTGTCCAATTGGGAAAAATTGAGTCGTGAAAACCTGAAAATTGGGAAAAATCGACTCGTTAAAACTTCAAAATTGGGAAAAATCGAGTCTTGAAAACCTCAAATTGGGAAATTGGTGTATTTGATTTTTTGCTCTCAAATACTTTAAAATTGATAACTAAGTGTTTTCAAGCTGTCAATATTATNCTTAAATTGGGAATTTTTTGGAAAGCAATTGGGAAATTTGTAGTTTTTTCGTAATTGGGAAAGTGCCTTTTACCGGTACTTTATAAAGAAGGAAAAAAATCGCTGTGAATCATATTCCATGTGAGTGTATCACCATTGCCTGGCCCTTGCCTGGCATCATTTGAGAGTTGATGTTTGCCTCCAAAGAATCTCCCACTTTCTGTTTACGTCATTCACTTATCGTAATTTCTCTTAAGAATAATTTTAAAAAAAATGTGTCAGAAAATTTAGATACGAAAAATATTTAAAAAATACAGGTGTCCGAAAATTTAGAGACACTCTAAAAAGATTGCATTGTTCTAATAATACCTTAAAACCTTGATGTTTAGGCCGTCTTTTTAGCGCGAGCTAGCTTGACCACTCTTGTGAAAGTTTTCCTTAATTGTCTCTTTCTCAATAACTTAGTTAAAAACTTATTTACGACTATAATGGTCATCTGTATTCTCGTGGTACTTAACGTTCAAATAATAAAAAAAATAAAATTGAAACAAACAAAAAGAAGGGAAGCATAAACACCGTAGAGCCGAAATAAAATAAAATAAATACAAAGTGGCATACAAAAGTGGGTGAAAATATCAGCTATTCCTTCACGAAAAACACAAAAAAGACGCCATCTTGGAAGTTGGAAGTAAGTTCCAACTATCCTCACTTACACCCGGTAAGCCCCCATATACTTGCCTGCTTCTGATAATCGTTCATACGATTGTATAGCAGTATCATGTAGATGTATACGCATGCCCCACCCCCTGGTGTTTTTAATGCATACAAACAAAAAGTTACTAAAATATTGGCCATGATTATTGGTTAACCTGTTTTCTGACAGCGAATGGAAATTGGGTCACAAATTATGACGTGTTAACAGCATTTTGGGTACAATGGAAATACCGCAGGAATACCGATGCCGACCATAGGCGCTCGATGACAATGACTCAATTATTCGACTATCCGATATTACTTTTTTTTTTAAATGCAGTTGCAGCCGTGATTTTTAATAAACCTGTTTATTAAAATGCATACAAATACTTAATCAATAAAAGTCTTCCAACAAAACGTCTTCTTAAAAAAAAGATAGTTCGACTACGTTTATATATACTAACAAAGTATATATAAACGTAGTCGAACTATCTTTTTTTTAAGAAGACGTTTTGTCGGAAGACTTTTATTGATTAAGTATTTGTATGCATTTTAATAAACAGGTTCGGATAGTCGAATGATTGAGTCATTGTCATCGAGCGCCTATGATGGCGACTATAATATAGCTACGTTCAATGCACAGGTACTTGAAAAAAATTTTTGGGTCCTCATATATATAATAAAAGAAAAGGTATCCAACGATGATTTCACAGGTGTTTTTAATAACGCTATGCAACAGCATCAAAGATCAAACAATGCACACATATGTCATTGTGGTTGCCAACAGGAAGCGTCCATCTATGATTAAACACCATTTATTTGATGAAAATCCACCAAGTATGTCCAAAACAGCTAAAAGTTTCACAAATATGAACCCAAAATTGAACTGTGTAATTCTCGACGTCCAAATGTCAATTATGACGGAAGGCGATTTTTGGTCGATTTTTCACAATTAAACGAGAACTTCGCTATAAACTCCACGTACATTTTTCAGTAACTAAATTGTCTTTCGAAATACATCGTTCTTTAGTTACTGCAGAACAACAATACTCAGAAAAAGTAGAAAATACACCAAATATTATATTATAAGTTAAAACAGTATATATGTTATTGTTGGAAAGCGCTAAATTTTATCTTGTTATCGATTGGTTGAATGAGTCGTAAATTATAGAACAAGTTTACCAATTTTATTTTCAACCAATGAAACGTCTACTTTCCGTAACACCGCTTCTGCCTCAAAATGGTGGTCGCGATGGTGCGAAGTACGCAAAATGTGTTGTTTCTTATGAATTTTCGACTTTTTACCGTTCAACTGGGACTAAAGAACGACTTAGTTCGAATGAAAACTTAGTACATGAAAAACATATGTGGAGTTTATTATAAAGTTCTTGTTTAATTGTGAAAAAAAACACCGAAATTCGCCGTCTGTCATAACTGACAGTTGGACGTCGAGAATTACACACTGCGATTTTGGGGTCATATTTGTGAAACTTTAAGCTGTTTCGGACATACTTGATGGATTTTCATCAAATAAACGGTGTTTAATCATAGATTGATGCTTCCTGCTGGCAACCACAACGACATTNATAGATGAGGAACAGGATCGGCCCAAGGACAGTTCCCTGGGGAACGCCAGATGTTACCGGAACTTTTTGCGATGTTTGGCCCTCCAGGACGTCGCATCACGTTGTATTAAGCTGTGGCCACAACCTGGTTGAGACGACCCAAGTCGAGATTGCGTCAAGATTTTCTCAAAACCTTGCGTTGGACGCACGTCTTTACATCGATCGCAAGGTCGCCACAACAGACGAACCGACTTCGGCGCAAGGGCTCAAGCTGAAGCATCGGTCGTGCGTAGAAAAATCCATCATAGGGACACCTTGCGCGCATCGTGTGTCTAAACTACATCCGAAGTACATCGTTTAATTCGGTATTTGCTTGTCGAGAGACGCAAATTAAGTGTCTTTGTCTCGACTTCTTTGCGGACACCGTGCAACTGATTTGCGTTGGTCTTGCTAAAACTGACAACTTTCAAAACCGTTGAACACATCTGCTTGTGATATTATTTTATAAGAACAACGTGGAAAAAAAACCCATTAATTCTATCGAAAATGATGCCAAAACTATCATTCAGAGAACGAATATGGTATTTTAGCTGTGGTATTTGGTATGCGCCTGCGTAAAAAAGATGTGCTTGAATTTGCCCAGTTCCAAATTGGACACATTATTGAGGTATTCAGCAGAGGTATTTCTTTTATAACTGTATTCAGTCCGTACGCTCTGACAGAACAATTGTCTTCATTGAATTCATTTTTTAATTCTGTGTACTTTATCGTATAAAGATTAGGTTTATGTTCAATGTTTGTTGTTTTTTTTTGCTCCCTTTATACATTTTTTTTTTAATATGTGAATAATCAATTTTTCAATGTGTGAGAAGGTCCCTTAAACACAGAATTGAACTCTGTTATTATTGACGCACTGTTTAATCCATCTGCAGACTATATATTGTCGATTGAAAGTTAAAGGGCAGCAAAACGGGGAACCCGGGATGTTGCCGCATGCAATGCTCTTCATGCCAGAGCATGTCGTTTTTATCTCAAAGTAAGTTGAATTAAACACAAAAAAGGGGCATGACAAGCAACATGGACTGTCCCCCACCCACCCCACCTACTAATATTTGTAGTATGTTACTGCCAGATTGAATTCAAAACGCCTTCAGTACTTATGCAATAGCATGCAGTCGTAATTATTATTGTTTTTTCTCAAAGTTTGGTTGTTCGAAAAGGCCATTCGAGGTGTGATTTATATTACCTTAAATCCAAAGGTTATCGCATAATATAAGCTTCAATGTGGAGGGACTTATTTCACTTAAAAAAACATGTACTTCAAATCAATACTTTGACAGAACAAGTTAAACAAGACTACTGCCAAGCAATATGGTCCCCTACCTGTGAAACTCCACCATTTTCAGCAATACTTCTAGTCTATTTGTTGCCATAGCAACCATAATTCTTGACGTAGGAACAAAATGAAATGATGTGCATACTCTCCCTATTGCCATCCGTCCATGTTTCAAGTTTCATGAAAAAATATGAAGAACTTTTAAAGTTATCGCAGGATCCACCATTTCCAGCAATATTTCTAGTTTATTTGTTGCCATAGCAACCAGAATTCTTGACGTAGGAACAAAATGAAATGACTTGCATAATCTCCATATTGCCATCTGTCCATGTTTCAAGTATTATGAAAAAATATGAAGAACTTTTAAAGTTATCGCAGGATCCAGAAAAGTGTGACGGACTGACAGACAGACAAACTGACACACAGAAACAAACCATAAGTCCCCTCCCGTGAAACCGGTAGGGGACAATAACAGGGGTCAGTTACTATAAAATATGGTAAAATAAAACATTTATTAAACAACTATAAATTAGTAAAGACATTGAAAGATTCCAATATAATAAACTACTACAACAAACAATATGTAATTTAGTCATGTAACCATTAGTGTATTTGTGCCTTCCAGTATGTTAACTGAGTAAATGGATATAACTAAAACATAAAAAGGTCAACATTCGATACCTTCTGACCGCAGTTTTGTTTGTTAATGTTGCACACAACACATGATGTTAATATTTCCAGGGCAGTTGGGATAGATACCATGTGCATATGCCACTTAAACATAAACAGTAATTGATTGAAGTTAGCAAAATTATTAAACACCAGTAAGAACATAAAATATGTTAATCATATTAAGAAGTATGGATATTAAGATGTATTTTTAATATCAGGATTGTTATAATATACCAACGACACCTACACAATTGCCAAATTGCATTTCCTTTGATGCACTTATACATTTTCCATTTAAGGCCTATCTTGCTTGATGTCTCTTAAATGTCAGCCACATGTGTCCACAATTACTTAATTCATTTTGGTAGAACATTTTGCAAGGAAAGTCAGAACAGAATGCTTAACTCAGGATGAACAAGACATGAGTTTGTCAGCAACACATTGCCCCCTACTGTGCCGCTTTGATTTTTTTTTTACTTTTGACCATGAAGGATGGCCTTGACCTTTCACCACTCAAAATCTGCAGCTCCATGAGATACACATGCATGCCAAATATCAAGTTTCTATCTTGAATATTGCAAAAGTTATGACCAATGTTAAAGTTTTCGGACGGACAGACAGACGGACAGACTGACGGACAGTTCAACTGCTATATGCCACCCTACCGTGGGCATAAAAATACAGTTAGCAGAAAAAGTGTCATCAAATATGCATCAATCAGTATTCATTCACGCATTCTTCGACTAGAATACAAATCACACTCCCATACCCAATACCAAATATTTTATAGGATACAGTAATAACTTTAAATTAAGATTTGTAATAAAAGTGAATGAAGGAAATGACACATGACAATGCATGAACACAGATCAGATTAATACAATGAGCAATATATATTTTAACCCTTTGAGCGCTGGAACCGGATTTTGAAGGCCTTTGCAAACAGTTTGGATCCAGATGAGATGCCACAGAACGTGGCGTCTCATCAGGATCCAAACTGTTTGCTATTTTGATAGTATTCTTTGAAAAAAAATCGAAGAAAATGCTAATTTTAGAAATTCAGCAGACGACATTTTAGCAGACGACAAATTTCCCAGCATGCAAAGGGTTAAGCAACAGAAAATACAGACAGCCCTAAATAGCGTAAAACAGACACACAACATTTAGGGACATACTGAATTATACTTTCCTGAACATTTTTTATGAACTTAAAAATTATGAAAATGGTTTTGAAATCTGAAGGGAACTGTTTTAGCGCCACTTTTAACCAAATGACAATATCAGTTTTTTAGTATAAATGAACTTTTGTAAAAACAAGTTTGACTTATATCAAGGGCAATCAGATGTACATTAATCCCTTTCCAAATGTTAAATGGTACATCAATGCAAATGATATTGATATTTATAAATACAAAAATGTAACAAAAACATGGTGTGCAGACAAAAGGCAATAACAACATTCATACAGATCTCTTACTTTTTCTTGCCATTCTAAAAGTTAATGTTATATCATCTGCATTGATGTTTTGTTTGAATGATACAAATTAAAACCTTATTTTTCTGATAATCATTACATAGCACATAAATACATGTTTGAAGTTTAAAAAAAAACATTCAATGGAAACATTTGCAATGAATTACAATATTGATAAAACTGATTCTAACATAGACATTGTGCAACAAGAGCCACACTGAATAGTTCAAAAGTGTTAATTGCAAACACAGTCTTTATCCTCTCAAAAGAGCATGAAATGAAAAACAAATTCTTTCACTTGAATCAAACAGTCAGTGATTCGAGCCCTGGTAGGGGTAAACGTTTCTTTTTTTTCGTTTTTTCTTACATTCTATTATTGGTTTTAAACTGGAGCTCTGTAGTTCTGATCTTTACATGTATCAATTTAAAGCATTTAAAGACAAATATCAACAATGCCAAAATCTTTGAACAAGTTCCAAACCCTGAGTTATGGTTCGTGTACTCTTCATTTCCCCTTAATGCACTCTATCATTTTGTGAAATTTCTTCTGAGATCCAAAATTGTTGTGTACTACATTAGAAACAGACAATTGAAAAAATAAGCAAAGGCAAATTACTCCAAAAATATTTATAAGAGTAGTGGTTTTTGTACTCTGCACTTTTTCTAAATGTCCTCTATCAGTGTTAAAGTTTAATTTAAATACCTGCAATACTTAGGGAGTTATGCTCTAAAAAACATAAATGACAATAACTCTGTAAATACTGATGACAGAGTTATGGTTCTTATAATCTGTTCTTCTTCTTTAAGCCCTCAATCATATGAAGTTTAATTTGAGTCTCTTCAATACTTTCTGTGTTTTTATACGCATAAGAAGCGGGACAGAATAACCGACAAAAGAACGGTTGGATATTGCGATCACAAAATGCCTCCCTTTTGGGGACATAAAACACAAACAGATAACCTGCTTGAAAATGGTGCAATATTAAAATTTTAAACTGTTAAACAGATTGTATTATGAAAAAATTGTTTCTGTCATAAATTGCAAGTTTTCCTACTTCTAAAACATGTTAAATGCCAATTATCTAAACAAAAACACACAAGATAACCTATTAAACAAAAATACAGGAAATATAACATTTTAAATATAATTTTACAGGAAGGATGACCTTCCAAATTCCACATAAATTTTCACACATGAAAAAATGGCATCTGATTAATATTTTTATACTGCCTCAACAGATACGTGTACAAGAATAACATCAGATATATCATGACAAACAGCGCCTCTTGTGAATGTCTCCAACGTTGTCACTGTGCCTTTGATAAAAGTTGCCTATAACAGATTGATGTGCTCGTAATGTCCTCAATTTTGGAATGGTGTTCTGTTGGTCACATTGATCGTTTCTTCAATTCTGTAAAAGTCGAAAAAGCAAAATACATTATACCTGTAACCTGGAGCATACATTATGATATAAGAAAAACAGTAAATCAAAATTCTCATGTAAAAGAACAAGTGTCACACAAGAACAAAGATTAAAAGAAACAAAATACTGCCTCACCATGTATTCATTTAAATTTTGATGCAAATTCACAGAAAATTTGCATTAGTTTTCCAGTCAAATACTGGTAAATAAATACAACTGACAAAGTATTTATGGAAAGGTTTAGTTCATGAGTTTTATTGGATGTACCAGTAACAGGGAATCAAACAACTAGCAACAAACTTTGTAATTGAAATAAATAAAGCCTTAATAAAAGATGTTTTAAAAGTATATCAAGTTAAGTGTACATCAAGTGAATCATGTTGGAGATATGGACATTACACTTCTTGAAAGTCAAATTTGAGTTTAATCTAAGGTAATTAATCTGCATTTCTCCTTGAGTTATTTATTTCAAAATCGATCAAGGTATTTGAACATTATTTTTTTACATAAACAATTACAGTTACACTTTTATCGATTGAAGATTTTTTAAATTCTGATATTCTAAAAAAAAAATCACATTTGTTTTTACTGTTCTAATTCTATCACATTTGTTCTTAATGTTCTAATTTTATCACATTTGTTATTAATGTTCACATTCTATATGACATTTGTCCTTAATGTTCTTATTCTATCACAATTGTTCTTCATGTTCTTATTCTATCACATTAGTTCTTAATATTCATGAATAATTTATATAAATAGGGTTTTGACCGCTATATTAAAGATGTTTACCCTATATGGATTACCATGGCCCTTTTACAAATTCCAAAATTTAAAAAATTAATGTTAGTCCAACTTAAATGTAAAAAAATTCAACTAAACAACGTAAATTAACTCTTTGAAACAAAACTCATGAACACAATTCTGAAATAATTACCTTACACGGTTTAACTTTTATAACAATAGGAAATGTTTTATTCATATTGTTACCCCTTGGTCGTACATATTCCTTGGCAACGGAAAATCTGTTAGGGCTAAAGACACAAAGATTTATCAATAAAGAATCTTATTGCACAACTATTACAAAAAGGTTCCTTAATGGATTGTTATTATTGGCATTAATGGTACACAAGCTGAGTACTGTATTGTACCCATATAATTTTATGTTTCAAGTCTCTGTTGACCTTTGAATCAATAGGCAACTTCCCCTCTTCCTAAATACCCATCACACCAATTTGCAAGGTTATAGGTCAAAGTGATCTCTGGATATCTTACAGAAACAAATTGTCTACCGACAGACAGTAAGCCTTACTGACTGATGGAACCATGCAAAGCAATATACTCACGCTTCCTCAAAGGGGGCATAATGAATTAGCCACAGACTGAAAGAATTTTGTGATGGAAGAAATTGCTATTGAGTCTGCCAATATGCTGATATGGACCCCGATATTGCTATTGAGCCTGCCAATATGCTGATATGGACCCTGATATTGCTATTGAGTCTGCCAATATGCTGATATGGACTCTGATATTGCTATTGAGTCAGCCAATATGCTGATATGGACCCTGATATTGCTATTGAGTCTGCCAATATGCTGATATGGACCTTGATATTGAGTCTGCCAATATGCTGATATGGACCCTGATATTTGAGTCTGCCAATATGCTGATATGGACCCTGATATTTGAGTCTGCAAATATGCTGATATGGACCCTATTGAGTCTGCCAATTTGCTGATATGGACCCTATTGAGTCTGCCAATTTGCTGATATGGACCCTGATATTTGAGTCTGCCAATATGCTGATATGGACCCTGATATTGAGTCTGCCAATATGCTGATATGGACCCTGATATGGACCCTGATATTTAAATACATTAGCAGCGTTCTGAACTTCTGGGAAAACTTGGCCTTAGGCATGTGCGTATAGTGTCGTCCCAGATTAGCCTGTGCAATATGCAGAGGCTAATCAGGGACGACACTTTACGTCTAAACCTGACATTCGCTAAGGAGATACTTCTTTTAAACAACAAATACCATAAAAGCGATAAGTGTTGTCCCTGATGCGAACTGCAGAGGCTAATCTGGGACAATACTTTACTCACATGCATTCAGCCCAATTTTCCGAGAACGAAGCTCACATAAATACAGGTTCTACACAAGCCCTGCTATTTGACAGCTGCCAGCAGGCTCTTACTTGCGTCCCCACTTGAGGTGTATGACCAGGAAGATGACCCCCAGCAGGATGCAGATGGAGCCCACCACTAGGTACGCAATGCCCAGGAACGGGTTCTTGCCGCCCAGCCACGAGGTTGTTGTCAGGATCACGCTCTTGGTGCCGTCAAAGGCAGTCACTGGATACGCTGCAAATATGTGCGTCTATGATGTAGTCATGGTTATGTTTTCTACAGTGGTGAGTAGTGTTTTAGGAAACAAGTTTTTTAAGAGAAAAATCTTTAATAATCAATCCCATGATTGTGTCAAGATGCAAATTCTGATCAAGACATTCATTTCATAGGCTGAAAAAAAGAGAAATTCTGAGAGAAATGTGGTATTTGATACTGAAGATAAGGCACAAGTACCATATTTGTATATGCTTATCTAAATGACATAAGCGGAGTTTTGAGAGAAAAATATATAGTCATATCCAGTATATAAAGGAAATTTCATGTAACAAATAGTTCAAAGGGTTTAGTTTTTTGCAAGACAAACAGAAAAAAACACTGTGATAACCGAATAAGAACTCAAACTCAGAAGAAGCATTACCATAGCTGATGGAGACTTCATATGTGCCTTTGGGCAGACCCTCTTTGAATATTCCGGAATGATCGATACGTCTGTGCAGCTTGCGGAATGTGGGAAGGGCGGCAGTCCTCATCCACACGATGAGGTCCTCGTTCACGTAGCCATTGTTCTTGGGGTCATCTGGGTCAAGGTCCATCGCGGTCTTGTTGTTCCAGTTGATCGGATTTGTGAAGCCAGCAAATGCTGTAACAGTTCATGAAATCTATGAGAAGCTGCAACAGTTAAGGGTGTTGGTTTTTATACAATAAAATGTTCAGTACTTCAGATTGATTATAGTTAGAGTTATCTACCTGTCCTCATCCATACAGAGACATTAACAAATATTTAGAGGGACCAACTATAAGCATACCAGTTTAACAGATTATTCCAAAAACAAATTATGTTAAGGCTCCAAAAGTGTACAATTTCATTAGTTTAGAATGATGCACTTACCAATATCCATATCAATTGTAACAGTTAATGTTATCAATTCTTGTAAAAATTGCTTAGTTTATTACTTCATTGTATTTGTATATAAGTTTCACTTATAGTTTTATAGTTAACATTCTGTAAGTTGAATGGTGTATTATGTGTTTAAATGTTTCAAAGAATGTATTCAGATTTCACTATGAACTACTTATGATATTTTTTTACTTGTATAAAGTTGTCTATTAAATTACCATTTAGAAAGATTTACAAACTGTATAATAAACAATGTAACATGTCACAGTAAAAAAACTGTAATACCATTTAAACACGTTTAAACATAAACATATCTTAAGAGTAAATATTGAACAAATCAAACAAATATTTTCAATTTTTTTTTTACAAAAGCATACAATTTAAATTCTAAACATGTTCAACCTTTTGCAAAAACAAGAAGGCCATGATAGCCCTTAAGCTCTCACCTGAGTTCAGAGACAACAATAGGTGAAGACTTGATCAGATAGAAGGTACAAACTTAGCAAAAGAATCATAGGATAGATCTAAATGAACAAGTGAATTTCCATAGGGCAGGAATGTCCCCAAATTCCACTTTTGTCTAAAAACTCTGCATATGTCAAACACAAGCTGTTTAAGACCCAATTTGACTTTTGACTTTAAGTGTGACCTTGACCTTTGAGGAAATGAGACTGGTGATACACATGCTGTATCACTCAGTCTCCTCATGGCAGTCAGTTGTCTTAAAATTGAATGATGAATGAAAGTTACAGCCTGGACAAGCTGGAATTCTCAAGCTGTTGTATGGCTAAATTTGACCTTTAACCACTATGTGTGACCTTTGAAGTAGGGAGATGACTGAGAGCAGCAACATGTCATCCTATGATAGTGGACGTTTGTGCAGATAAATTTCAAAATCCATCGATACCTGGCAAAGTTATTGCTGACACAGGATATTTCCCACAGACATTCAGTGCAACTGCTACATGCCTCTTTCTTCTTTCGGGGGCAAATAATTAATCAAAACTCGAGTAACAATAACATACAAATGATACACACAAGTATACTTAAATATCATCAAAAACAGTGCATTCAAAAGGGAGTAACTGCAACGAAGCATATATTAAATATTGATAAGAATTGTCTCATTTGTTACACAAGTCTCATTTAATACTAGAGTGTGAACAAGATTTGTCTAAGATTTGACTTTGTGACCTAGTTTGTGATGCACATTAACAAGATTTGAACTCAGCCTTGATATTATCCACATTTTGACCAAGTATCAGCAAGACTGAATGAAAAATGTGGCCTTTTAAGAGGTTATGAGCTAATAGTTGATGACGCACACCACACACAGAACACTACACCACGAAGGACACAGGACATTGGGTGATCACAATAGCTCACCTTTAGAACTTCATGCTCAGGTAAGCTAAAAATGCTTTCCTAATGACAAAACATTTGAGTAGTGCTTCCACTGATTTTGTTTTCTCATTTAATGTATTGAGGATTTACAATAGCATACTATTGATTAAAGGCTTGCATAGAAAATGAAATAAATACCTAGAATAATCTACCAATCTACATTTCAAAAATTTATGAACTTATCTATATATATTTATACATGTTTGTTTTTTTTACTCAAAATTTTGTTAACATTCATTTTGTTGAGAAAACTGACTTCGTTGGGGAAAAATGGGGATCAGTTGCTGTCAATTCAATGTGAAACAGAGCCGCCTTAACCCATCAAATTGAACAAGCATAGGTAGGACAGGTTATAAGTAATGTTTAAAGGTAATCATGCACAGAAGTATCTGGCGCAACAGTGTTAGTTTATATGTGTCGTGTCCTGAGAAAACTGGACAAAATGCATGTGCGTAAAGTGTCGTCCCAGATTAGCCTGTGCACAGGCTAATCCGGGACGACACTTTCCACTTAACTGGATTTTCGCTTAGAAGAGACATCATTTAAACGAAAAATTCAGTAAAAGCGGAAATTGTCGTCCCTGATTAGCCTGTGCGGACTGCACAGGCTAATATTGGATGACAATTTACACACAAGCATTATGCCCAGTTTTCTCAGAACACGCCACATGTCTGCTGGAACAAATTCTATTAAGACAAATTTTAGGGTAAAATATTGTTCTTTATACAAGCATAACAGTTCAAGTTTAATTGGTTATGAATAAGGTCTAGGCCTCCTATTGTCTGATAAAGTTCTACGCAAATGGATGATGCCATTAGCCCATTGCCAAAAGATCATAATTATATACAACACAATAACTATATAATAACAATTAATATACACTGTTGGTCAGATACATGCTATGCAATACCTGGATAATACATGTATTGACCTTTTCCAAGGGTACTTGGTAAGTCTATAATTAAGCTTGTTGACCGGCATTCTTGAAAAGCTATGATGGAGCTGCGTAAATGGACAACCCTTGTCACTCACAATTTTAATGCAAAATAATTTTAAGCATTTTGGGGACCTTGCAGAATGGCAAATTTAACAGGTACATACCATCACTTCCATTGATGGCTAGATCAACATAGTTTATAGCGGTCAAAACAATAGTTAACTTAACCCATTTATGCCTAGCGTCTAGAAAAAAGGCCTTGGAAAACAGCGTAGACCCAGATGGGACGCCGCATGATGCGGCGTCTCATCAGGGTCTGCGCTGTTTGCTTAAAGGAATTTCTGTAAGAAATATTCTAAATATAGAAATAAATATACATGAACTAGACATCCCTAATTTTGGAAATAAATTGATCCAATTTAAAAAGATTGGAGAGTCCACTAGGCATAAATGGGTTTATATATACAATATAACCTTCAATCTGCACCTGTTGCATGCAGTATTATATATTTCAATGAAGACTTATCTGCTTAAATGAATAAAAAGGTTATTATGCTTGTAGAGAACACAGATTTAATATGTAATGACTCTAAATAATAATACTTTGTTATAAACGAGGAAGAAGCACTATTCATCACACATAAGCTACATGATTACTGTGCACAATATACTAGTAAATACACAAAAATGATACAGGTAGTACACCGACAGTGCAATTCACTCACAACTTGGGTTCCCGAACTTCACAGATTTATCAGATGGCCAAGCAATGCCAGTCCGTATGAGAGAAAGATTCTGCTGCTGATCTACGTACTTCACAGAAAATGTATCTGCAAGAAAGAGTAAAAATTACATATGTGTCGCGTTCTGAGTAAACTGGGCATAATGCCTGTGCATAAATTGTCATCCCAGATGAGCCTGTGCAGTCCGCACAGGCTAATCAGGGACGACAATTTCCGCTTTTATGGATTTTTTTGTTAAAATGATGTCTCTGCTTAGAGAAAATCCAGTTAAGGCGGAAAGTGTCGTCCCGCATTAGCCTGTGCAGACTGCACAGGCTGATCTGGAACGACACTTTACGCACAGGCATTATGCCCAGTTTTCTCAGAACACGACACAAATATATTTCAGAACAAAACCAGAAGTTACTCTTATAGTTACTTGTAAATTACTAAACTTAAAACTAACAACATAAATATTTCAATCAAGCAGCAACACTATATACTGAACATTACACTGATCGATTGTTCAGAGTATGTTTAAGTAGAGTGGCTTGTGTTATGATGAATCCCACGAGAGACATAGGCAAAATAGCAAGAGTCTTAAGAATGACACTCACTTGGAACATTATTATTTTGCTAAGATTTTAAAAAGGTTAAAATAAAATCCTTAAATTATTACAATGTACAAGTGCAATGTATTTCAATTTGAGTTTATGATTTTGTTTGTTGTAGTTAATTATCAAGTTAGTTATTTTCACAAGAAAAGAACAATATTCATTTCATAAGGATTTCATTGTCTTAGTTAGATTTCAGCACATCCACTCTGATCTAAGCTCACATAGTACATGTATACAGTGATGTTATTTTGTTACTTTTATTTATTAATGTTCAGTTTGAAAAAAAAGACTAATGGAATTGAATAAATATATACAGAATACAAGAAGTTCAATTGCTTGACACCAGAAATATGGATGACCTTTCTAAGTTATTTTGATACAGTTAACTTGTAGAATACTATCTTTGTATTTATCACCATTAAAAAGACTGTTGGCAATGGCACCACATGGAGCGATGGGAAGTTTCGTTGTTGCGTCAATGTTCTTCAGCTTGTACGGGGCACAGTCGTCGTACAGACTGCTTGCATCCTTCGTGTATCCATGGAGCTGACCATCGTCTCTAGATCGCACATACCGACGGTGGTTTTGGTAAAAGTTGGTCAAGCCGTAGTACATATACACTGTTCCCTGAAATGGTTAACATAGAAACGATGTTAGTTAACCCTTTGAGTGCTGGAACCGGATTTTGAAGGCCTTTGCAAACAGTTTGGATCCAGATGAGACGCCACAGAACGTGGCGTCTCATCAGGATCCAAACTGTTTGCTATTCTGATAGTATTCTTTCAATAAAAATCGAAGAAATGCTAATTTTAGAAATTCAGCAGACGACATTTTAGCAGACGAAAAATTTCCCAGCATGCAAAGGGTTAAAATCCTCTCAAGTTGCAAAGTTTAACTTATGAAGTATACAAAAAGAATCATAAAATAGTCTTCAAAATTAAATGCCTGAGGCGATTTAAAAAAATTGAGCACGTAAATTTAACGTAGATAAATAATTTTGGCCAAGTTAAAGGTTAATCTGTTAATGTTTGTATTTTAATGTGGGCAAGTGAATATGCCGCTGAAAACTGTAATATTATCTAATTTGATTTGTTTTCACTTTAACTATATGCGCCTGCTCATGACACGTCATCACTCTAGACTTTGATAAAAATTCATCTTACATTCGGTTTGTTTTGGCTATGAAAACTGGGTTGAGCAAGTAAAAATTGTTTGGGCAAGTTAAATTTGTTACGTTACTGGCATGTAACTTTTAAAAGTTAATCTCAAAGACTGATATAACCCATTAGTCTACATTTGATCATGCCATTTACTAGTTTGTTTAATGACAATATAAATCAAAACTTAACTGTGATTCAATCAAGTTCCCTAAATACTAAAGAATATTAGATTAGGAATTTTACTATGAGGAAACTAAATACATGTACCGGTATGTATATTAAGGTATTACAGGTATAATCTTACTGTAAAGTCCTCTGACAGGGTGATGTTGATCTTGCAGTCACAAGTTTGACCAGTCATGTTTAGTGATTCTAAATATTTCACACATGTTAGGCCCGGTGTATCTGCTTTGTCACACTGTGTGTAGTCATACTGCACTTCTTTAATCTGCAAATGAATAGCACAACACATCAAATAATGCACTCACAATTCGTCAATATATTAGATGCACTGGAGTATAAGACGCACATTAACTACCCGGGAGAGGGGATATCTAAGTTAATTATTGTCAGGTTCAAAAAACGAAAATATTTTCTACATGTAGCTTGTTTTAGCTCAGGACTTTGGTTGAAAACCATTGCCAGAGCATACTGTTTAATTAGCATCATATCTAATGAAACGCTTAGTATGGGTGTAGAAGCCTTACATTTATCATTGCTTAATACATTTTCTCCAAAACATACTCACAAACTTTATTTTCATAAGATTCTATTAATTTTAACAATACTGATTCAGTACATGTACCGGTAATTTATATGGACCATATCTGCAAAGAATTGCATTCACACATGTTAATCCCTTCTGTCAAAACATCGCTCTCTACTTAATAGGTCAATAGACCCGCTGAGCATGTTTTCACAACACACAACGCTGAAATAAGTCGATCTTGTCTGGATTTTCTGTTTAATCATACATACAGTACATGAACTGTTTCAATAATGATTTCTATAAGACCACAACTACGGTATAAAGACACAGTCAGCCTGTTTGATTTGCAATCAATTAGCGTTATTTACATAAATTTGGAAGTGTAGAATTCAACAAAACATGTACAGTCGCAGGGCCAAAAACCTTTCTTTGAAGAAGCTGAATATCGGCCGCTTCCCCAATCGAAGTAGCCACTTTTTTTCCTCTAATTTGACCAAAATTTTCCCCAATACTGGAAAAATTCCCCACCAAAAATAATATTTAAACTTCGAATAAAATTGAAAATTGTTTACTTGTCGAGCCTTTTATAAGGCTGGAAAAACCCAGAGAAGTAAAAAGTCTCCTGGGGGGGGGGGNGGGGGGGGGGGGTATTCGTATTGGTTGAATATGCCTTTCATTACTTCCCGTATTATTCTCCTAGAGGGGTATGCGTTTTAGTTGCGCTAACCTCGCGAAGCATGACGTAATTTTGTCATTCGTGACCAATCTGAGAATGACGGAACGAGCCGAATTCAAAAGCTATAAATAGATAACATTAAAAGGCTATTACAACTTAAAACATTTTCAGTCATGTGGATATTTTTTGAATATATTATTGTATCAACTAAGAAATACCAGGTAAGTTATTCCTTTTAGTGCATTTACGGCGTCTATTTTCATGCGTTTTATTTGCTCTCATTTTAACAGATTGCTTTAATTTTGAGACATTCATGTTTCATACAGACGCTTTACGACCAAGGTCATGGAAGTAAATATGAAAACCAACAATAATGTCGCATAACTGGGCTCACTATACCAAGAATCTAAAAGTTTCTGACGCTAAGAATACTAAGAGTATCAAGGGATTTTTCAACAAACCAACAGTCACTATTACGAGTGTGAGTAGCCCCAATCTTACTAGTAGTATGTCGGATCATGCCAAGGTTGGCACAGAGACATACTGCATTGTCACTTCCCCGACCCTGGTTCAAACTATTGATGCCACTCAGTCTCAGACATGTCAGAGTGACAACGGTACCAAGCAATCTTAATCCACAGTCAGTGCAAGTTTGGAAACTGTATCTGTAGAGTATCTGAACCTTCCTAACTTTGTGGCTACCCGATAATTATAATTTATTTCATGTATCAACTTCATTATCCAAATGAAATACAAATCTCTTACATGTATTTTCGCCAAATAAAAAAAAAGTGCTATTTTTTCCCTAAAAAAGGCTGAGGCCCCTTCCCCAAAAAGAGTGTTTTGGCCCTGAGTTGTTAGTACTGAATTCAATGATAATTTGTTAAGACGCTTACATATGAAAATAATTGTTTTGAGAATATTATGCACATATCAAAAGCACAATAATCCACGAGGATTACACTGGTTGCCATCATCTGTCTCCTAGGTAAAAGGCAAACTTTTTATCATGAAGGAATACACTGTATGGACTGATAAGTGTGCTAGGTACTGGTATAACAAAGCCAACAAACTGCCACAGAACCACTGCAATTATCAATTGTGACTGTGACACTGGATTATTCACGATTAACTGATTCACAAACATTCACATCTTTAGTGCCTAGGCGCCATAAATGTGAATTGTGTAAACAAGTACTGGTGTTGTGATGATTTTTATAAAGACTAGAGAATTTAAGAAAAAAGATTTGACCGAAAGCCACTTAGCTCAATCGGTCTTTTTGTATTTTGTTACTCACTTACTGTCCTGTCCTTTTTGGGAAAATTGTAAAATAAATTCGTAAAAATAAATTAATTGGACAACTTTTGTCTTCAGTTGTTTTATTTTATAGTACATTAAATTTACCAATAACATAATTAAGTTGAGGTAGATTGTACGTACGTATACCCAGTACTCTAATACTATTTGTTTAGTAGTGTGCAAAGGTTTTTAATTAATTGTTCAATGAAAACATCCCAACAAATTGACGGTAAAGATCATCACATTTATAATTTTCTGACTTTTTTAAATTTTGTCCATACAGTAACATAACACACACCAGAATATAGGATGCAGGCAACTTTTGTCTGGTTGAGTCTTATACAATGTAAGATCGAGAGTGCTTACTCCGTTAGATGTGACCAGAAGAACAACACCAAGTGGTATGAAGGCTATCCCTATAGCAAAAAATGCTGGCAGGACAGTACCAGCAGTCAAAATAGGTTGCCAAGCAGGAAGTCTTTGCTGTTTGAGTTTAGTATCTGAAAGATGGAAGAGAAACAAGACGATTAGTGAATTACTAACAATGCCTATTGAACTTTTCAGAAGACTGACAATATTGCAATGGAGAACGAAGATTTAAGATTATATAACTAAGAAATAATCAATTGCAAATGAAATGCCTATGCTTAAAAGTTAAATATGCTAATTAATAGTATAAGTCACTAAAAGACTAAATATTCATTAGATTTAGCAAATTGTAAAGAATTGTCACAATACTGGTTGCCCATTGAACCCTGTCTGTTTTAAGCAGCACCATGTTCCTTTTGTGAGTCTTGATTAATCCGAATCCGGGTCGTTTCGCCCTAATACCTGTTCATCCCTGAGTCGTTTCACTATAATACCCGTTCGCCCTGGGACGTTTCGCCCTAATTCCTGTTCAGCCTGGGTCATTTCGCCCTAGTTTTTATATATATACAGGGATGGAAACTAACTTTTTACTATTGGTTTCCCGCACGGGCAACCATCTTTAGTATTTTGCTTGCTCAGCTAAAGAGTAACGAGCCCAGAAATATGAACATGTCGTTTCATGTGTATCTAATACATTCTTTAAATAAAATAATAGATAATTAAATAACATTGCTGACGTGACACACTTTCAATGCATTATGTATTATTATGAGCCTGAATTGAATCATTTTCTTTGTCTAAATAATGAATATTATTTAAAGCATTATTGATCCACTGTCGCCAATTTTTATTCAATTTTTATTGCACTGAATTGTTTCAAGCTTTAAAAAAAAAAGTAAGTTGCCCGGCCGGACTACCAACTTTTGAAATTGAGTTGCCCAGTCCAAAATCTACTTGCCTCATTCTCACGGGCAACCACTTATTTCCATCCCTGATATATACAGCGCGATTCATATCATTGATCCCGTAACAAAATGATTTATCTTTAGCTTGTCATTAGCTGAATTCATACTTCAGGGGTGGCGAAATCAAATGTCCGAGTTGATTTTTTTTCAATTAAGTTGTCCGTGGACAACCAGTCGCTGCGCAGTGATCTCCCTTATTCTATAAGTGACCGGGAGCATGCCGCTTTTTCAGCATTCGGCCCGACTGTTAGACCTGCTCAGCGTGTTGTCACAACACCCAACACCGTTCTATACATAGATGGTGACGTCACTGCGTTATTGTCACCTCTATACTAGGATGCATCACATTCCCCTGATTTGGGGATTTGTGCTTCCGCCAAAATAGTTACGCGTAGGAATGAATATTTTTTTTATAATGAGAAAAACGGTGTTAAATATGTGTTTAAAATGGAATGTTGTTTAAAGAAATGTTATTAAATTATGTTAAAGGGTGATTTCAAATGTCTGTAAAGAAAAATAGCAATCATTAGAAACATATGTTTATCTGTCCTACTTTCGCTTTCGCCATATTGAAAAAGTAGTGCTACCCACAATTCCTTTCGCGCTAATACACAGGTCAGTAAGACCGGTGTGTACACAATG
>VMBQ01008487.1:21140-35034 GCA_007657795.1 Dreissena rostriformis
GTCCAAGTTGTTCAAAAGAGAACGCCTTACCTATAAGTCCCAGCATAAGTGATTTATCTACATAATTATGAAGATGAGGAGGAGGAACTTTGCTGCATTTGTGGCAAGAGAATGCCACCTGCTGTAAACCTGGCTTTTGTTGTGGAGTTTGCACAATGGGCACAGTGTCACTGTGATAAATGCTCTCATTGGACTCATCTCAAATACTGTACAAAAATAAGAGTTGTAAGGCGTGAATCTGCTTTTCTTCGTTCCCATTGTGACCCAGAAACAACCATCTAAATTTATCAACTTCAGTTGTTCATGACATGTTTAGTTGGATTTGTTCAAGTTGATTAGTTGTAATGTTCAATAATAATTTTCTAACAATAAATTTAATTGTGCTAAATAATTTCTATATCTTCAGAGTAATAACACAAACTTATCATTTTGTTGTAAAAAGCAAACAATTTTAGTTCATAATAACGACTTTAAACATTTATAAACAGACAGTTACCCTTTCAAGACCGTGTTTAAAAAAGATCAAGCTCCCAGGGCAATTTTTATAAATGCACCGGTTACTCATACACATGCCGTTTTACATGCATTTATTGCCGTTTTCTTCAATATTTGGATTATTGACGATGATAATCGATTGATAATCTACAAATAAAGTGCAGGTAAGCAGTTGCAATCTAATTCAATAACTTTTTGTAATCGATTTATATCCGAATTTTGTTTTTGTTGTGGGGTCGCGAAAACCGTTTTTGTAATTGACCACTTCCCTTCGCGTAATCGGAATACTTCGAGCATGTACCACATAGTTACTGGTCCGAGATATTAAAAGTACACTATTACCGTTCGGAAGTTCTTCTTATAAACACGGCAAAAAATAAAAAGATAATTATGCGGATTCAAATGGTCAATCAATACATAGTGGTTCTATAAATTTAGGGTTCCCGGAGGACCACCCAGCTTGAAGGAACTGGTGACCCTCGCCAAAATCTGGTGTCCTCGGGTTCCCGGGACACCGTTAGTGTCGAGGCCTGAATGTCACACACTGGGACTTCTATTTACTCTTTTACAAAACCTTTATATTACATTACAATAAAATAAAGGGGAAACGACCCACTTGTAAGGGCGAACAACCCAGGGCGAAACGACTCAGGGTGACTTAGGGCCAACAGGTATTAGGGCGAAACGACCCGATACCGATTAATCCCTTATTTACTGTATCATTTTAAATACACATGTACCAACAATCTGAATGTCAAATTCCTCAGTATTATATCTTGTAATAAATATTAACTTGAAATAGCAGGGTAAGACGTAATAATAAATCTGAAAATAAAACATTTTCCAATAATATAATAAACATCAATTTAGTATAAGCGATTGCTGAATTGTATGTTCACAAAACAAATCATTACTGACTATCATGTGCTAATTAAATATTCAAAAGGCCAACATATAATTATTTGTCGCTCCAAATAATTGTATGTGTAAAACATAAAGTTTACACAATTTATACAAAGATGAAACTTTAATCAATCTGATATTGCTAACATTATAATAACAAGAATCATTTTGCGTTGAAAGTTGTTTGGAAGGTTGATAATGAATCTTGACAATCGCCACACCTTTGACTTTGTTATCGCTACAGAAAGTGTCAACTTAACAACGTTTCATTTTAACATAATGAGAATGCCTATCAAACTAAATGAAAATAAAAACATTGTGATTTTTAATAAATATGAATAAACTTGATTTCTCAACTTTTATCACCTTTTGGACGTTTAGTTTTGGTGTTTTCTGTATCAGCTACAGGAGTTCCTGGTGTTCCTCCATTCGCCATTTTGAAATAATTTTATTTTCAACTTGTATGTGTCGTTAAAGTCGCAAGCGGTTTCACAGCACTGATATCTTTAATACAACCTCATAGCGAAATGATGTTTATGTATTTCTGGTGGTGGTTGAACTGATGGTGATGGTGGTGGAAGTGATGGTGGTGGAAGTGATGGTGATGGTGGTGGAAGTGATGGTGGTGGAAGTGATGGTGGTAGTGGTGATGCTGGGGATGGTGATGGTTGTGGTGGTGGAAGTGATGGTTGTGGAAGTGATGGTGGTGATGGTGGTGGAAGTGGTGGTGGTGATGGTGGTGGTAGTGATGGTGGTGGTGGTGGTGATGGGGGTGATGGTGATGATGGTGATGATGGTGATGGTGGTGGTGGTTCTGGTGATGGTGGTGATGGTGGTGATGGTGGTGTTGGTGATGGTGATGGTGGTGATGATGGTGGTGGTTGTGATGGGGCTGGTGATTGTAGTTATTGTGGTTATGGGTTGGTGGTGGTGGTGATGGTGGAAGTGATGGTGGTGGTGACGGTGGTTGTGACGTACGGTGGTGGTAAAAGTGATGGTGGTGGTGATGGTGGCGCTGGTGGTGATGATGGGGGTGATGATGGTGGTGATTGTGGTGGTGGTGGAAGTGATGGTGATGGTGGTGTTGGTGATAGTGGTAGTGATGGTGTTGGTGATGGTGATGGTCATAGCGGTGTTGGTGATGGTGGTAGCGATGGTGGTGGTGATGNTCGCTTCCGGGGATAACTATTGTTTGTCCGAAAGGGTTACTTTAAAGTACACACCCACTCGCCGTGGATATAACGCATAATATGCTAAATAGGCTGTACGTACGCCTCCCCTCTCCCCCTCTGACGCCGACCCTAATTAAAACCCCTGAAAGAAACTAGGTCAACCCGACAGGCAGCCGACGGGAGATCAGCGTGCATTAGTCGCTTCCAGGGACCCTTAAAGTTGCATATTCACTCATCGTAGATATAGCGCATAATATGCTAAATAGGCTGTATGTACGTCCCTTGGACGCCGACCCTCATTAAAACCCAGGACCGAAACTAGGTCAGCCCGACAGGCAACCGACGGGAGATCTCCTTGAAATAAGTCGCTTCTTGGGGATAACTCTTGTTTTTCCGAAAGGGGCTCTTAAAGGTGCATACCCACTCGCCGTGGATATAGCGCATCATACGCTAAATAGGTTGTATGTACGTCCCCCAGACGCCGACCCTTAATAAAACCCAAGACAGAAAAAAGGTCAGCCCGACACGCAGCCGACAAGAGATCAGCGTGCACTAGCTAGGTCTCTTCCGAAAGGGGCCCATACATGTGCATACCCAATCGCCGTGCATACCCAATCGCCGTGGATAAAGCGCATACTACGCTAAATAGGATGCATGCTCGTCCCCCTGACGCCGACCCTAATTAAAATCCCGGGCCGCAACTAGGTCCGCCCGACAGGCATCCGACGGAAATTCAGCGTCCACTAGGTTGTTTCCGTGAGATTTCTCTTGTTTAGACGAAAGGGGCCCATACATGTGCATTCCCACTCGACGTGGATATAGCGCATACTATGCTAAATTTGCTTTACGTATGCCCCCCACCCTCCCTCTGACGCCGACCCTAATTAAATCCCCGGGCCGAAACGGGCTGAAAACGCATGTTTTAACAAAAATGATAATAATTCGCAATAAAACAAGTGAAACCATTAGGTATTTCGCACTTTTATAAGTTAAACACTTAAAACAGAATCTGATGTATTCTTATATTGCCATACTATATGATGTATGGCGAAAAAAGGAATTCCATAGGGTTGTCACAATTTGATACGTACAAGTGGTTCATTACCGTATCACAATAATTTGAAAATGACATTTATAAATGAAGTATAAAAACAAATGAACCGATTATTTGAGTCTTGTATATATATATTATTTATAACTTGAAAATCTATGAATGTGCAACAGACCTATATGATCCATGTTTTTGCATTGATAATTGTAATCTTGCACTGAGTATCAACATTAACCCATTTATGCCTAGCGTCCAGAAAAAAAGGCCTTGGCAAACAGCGTAGACCCAGATGAGACGCCGCATGATGGGCGTCTCATCAGGGTCTGCGCTGTTTGCTTAAAGGAATTTCTTTAAGAAATATTCTAAATATAGAAATAAATATACTAGACATCCCTAATTATGGAAATGAATTATCCAATTTAGAAGGATGGGAGAGTCCACTAGGCATAAATGGGTTAAAAGGTGGATTAATTGCTTCCAAAAGTCACTTCATGAAAGCCATTCATTTTGGAGTTTTAATAGTTAAAGTATTACGAAATCTGCTTCTTTATGGATTCGTGAATCTTAACAATACAATTATTTTGAATAGTTTATTAATAGATACACTATTAAAGCATTTCAAATAATAAATTGTTACCGTCCGAATCGACTCCTCCTTTAATGTTTTTCACAACATGATAGCCTGTATTGTCGAGGCTAGCACCTCCTCTGATGTCGTCCCTATATTTAAGGGCGGGAAATCAAATGAAACAAAAAACTATAGGGGTATAACCTTAAATAATATCCTAGCAAAAATATACTCACAATTGCTACTCAACCGTTTAACAAACTGGACAAACAAACACCAAAAAATCATTAACTGTCAATTTGGTTATCAAAAGGGCAAAAGCACAACAGATTGCATATTTATACTAAACGCAATTATATCAAAAATAATAAACTCAGGCCAAAAATTATACACCATTTTTATCGACTATCAACAATGCTACGATAAAATCAATCACACACTACTTTGGCAAAAATTGATATCGGAAAATGTGAGTTCAAAAATGATAAACGCTCTAAGAGCGACTGTCTGATTAATAAATGCAATAACCTCGCTTTACAAATAGATATGAAAATTGATCTTTTTAATAAGATGATTAAACCTATTCTTTTGTACGGTTGTGAATGTTGGGGGTTTGGAAATAATTATATATTAGAAAAAGTTCAGTTGAAGTTTCTGAAAATTATATTAGGGGTTAAAGCCAGTACGGCATCTTGCATTATATACGGAGAAACTGGAGTAAAGCCCCTCCAAATTGACATTGAAACTAGAATGATTTCTTTTTGGTCTAAATTGGTCCATCCATTGTGTTTTAAATTGTCATATCAAATCTACAACACCTTATTTAATATACATGCAATAGAAAATGCTAAATTTGACTGGATAGAGTGCATCCGAAACATTTTTGTTAAATGCGGAATGATGAATATTTGGCAGTCTCATGATTTTCCGAATTGCACCTGGCTCATTCAAAGCATGAAACAAAAACTTTCAGATCTGTTTATTAATGAATGGTACTCAGATATACATAATTCTAGTAAATGCAGTAATTATAGGCTAATTAAAGACACATTTGGGTTCGAATCCTACCTTGTTAAAACTCCAGATAAATTTTTAAAATACATTATACAAATTCGGACAAGAAATAACAGGTTACCTGTCGAAACTGGAAGTTGGTACGGAATAGAATCGAACCAAAGACTGTGTAATTTATGTAACTCCAATAATCACATTGGTGATGAATTCCATTATTTACTTGAATGTAATGCCCTTAAAGATCTAAGAAAACGTTTTATTGATACAAAATATTACACAAGACCTAATACTATTAAATTTAAATCGTTAATGTCCATCGATTATCATACTAACAGTACTTACAGGAAACTATGTATGTTCATTAAGGAAATATTGAAACAGTTTTAATTTATAACTTATAATTTTTCTTGTGTTGTTTTTCTATACAATTAAATAGTGTATGTACTNCTTCATTTTAAAATGAATAACAATACATCTCTTTGATGATCGGAAAATTCAAACATAGATTTATGAATATATTATTCAATGATTTGCTGCTGTTTTTTTTGTTTGAATATTGATTATGATTAAACTAATATTCAAACAACAAAAGCAAACAAAATGAATTGAATAATCCAATAATCCGAATACATTATTTGTGTTATATACAATAATAATTGGCATTCTGACGTGTATGTGTTATTTGCTGCATCCGTTGTCTCTTTTTTCGTTGTTATAGAACAGCCAAGTTACGCAAATTGGTTGGGTAATGGAATTCTATGATATGATTTGCAGTCAGTCCTCGAATAAATGAACTATACTAGAACCTTGTTTATAAGAAGCTTACCGATATGAAAGAGTAATTTGCTCATGAAACGGAATTTAAATTTAGTTGATGAAATCAATTATCAACAATTAAACTAACTGAAACGATTTTTTTCCAACTAAACTATTATTATTTACAATTCAATCAACAATATATTTCTTATCTTAGTTAGACTGATGTAAATAAAACATGTCGTTTTCAATGAACTGTGCGCCTGCATATTAAACAGAATAGAATATACTATCTAGACCATAACAAGTGTCGCCGAAGTCGATGCGAATTAAGAGCGTTTTCATCTGCAATTAGGTTGTCTATAGTCAATCTTAAAAATGTACATTATTTTAGTATACGTAGCACTCATTCGATAATTTCAATTTTGCAAATAATTTAATTGAACTACCATTTGAATCACCAATGTAAATTTAATCTGTTTGCTGCTATTTATATGTTCTTTTATTTGATTTCCTTTCAAAACTAACAGGCAAATGCGCTTAATATTCAAAATCGAATGCTATAAAACTGATTTAGAAATTAAAAAATAGTGGCTTTACGAATGGGTCTTGTTCCTCGTATCATTAAAAAATATTATGATTAAATGTCAACACCGATTTTTGGTCTGGAGCTAAGCTTTTGCATGACGCGGCTCAAGCATGTTGGAATAAACACTTTTTATCAGTCGTATCGGAAAGCTTTTATGCCATGGTCTCGCTGGCTCAAATATATCTTGACTTATATGTACATGTATATAATTTGTATTTTGGCAACGTTCTCTTTTACTTAGATAATCAATAAAATGATTGTGGAGTTAAACCTCAAACCACAGATTTAAGTATTAACTTGATCGGCTCCTGTAAACTGTTTCAGTAGCCACTTGAGACGCGTCATGTGAAAATGGGTCTTATGCCGCATGCGGCCAGAGTTGCTCCAGGAGCTAAACTGTCCGCTCATGAGACCATGAAACCTTGCTAGACTTTAAAGCGCGATTTTGCAGACTGGTCTGAAGCTACGCTTGTCGCATATGGCGTAAGACCCATTTTCGCATGACGCGGCTCATATTATTTTGATTGACTTTTCCAGTGCGGTCACGCCAGATATGTGTGTGTTTGCGTCTCTTGCATCTTTTCGATGTTGACTTGTTATATACAGTGCTTTGCTTTATAGCTCGACATCATTAATCTAGCACTCATGAACTACATTAGCAAACACTATACCCCTTGGATTGTATCTTGTCATTGCATTTGAGTCGCGCTCTTGAAAAAGGGGATTAATGCATGCGCGGAAAGTGTCGTTCCAGATTAGCCTGTGCAGTCTGCACAGGCTTATCAGGGACGACACTTTCCGCTTTTATTGCATTTTTCGCTTAAAGGAAGACTCTTCTTGCCGTAAATCCAGTTAAGGCGGAAAGTGTCGTCCCTGATTAGCCTGTGCGGACTGAACAGGCTTATCTGGAACGACACTTTACGCACATGCATTAAACAATTGTTTCACAGAGCGAGGCTCATTTGTTTTGTTCGTGCACGAGTTAAATGAGGCCATACCAGTATTATTTAAAGTGAGATACTCTTAAATCAATTTTAAGGCTTCCATAACGGAAACTTATAATTTTCATCGCAAAGGCATTGTACATGTATATGCATAAAGATCAGTTAAAGGTTAATTTTATGAGAGGATTGGCATCTAAGAAACATGTCTCAACCCAAATGCTTTGTATTGTTCAGCTTTCATATCGGAAAGTAATGTTAAAACACTTATATCCCTACAGCCATGTTAATTGCAAATATTCGCGCTAATTTTGCATTTATGTAAGGCATTGCAGTATATGGGATAAATTAAGCATTGCTCGTAATATCACGTATTAATGATTGGACCCGCGTCATGCGGAAAGGAGTCTTATGCCATATGCAGCCACCGTAGCAATCGCACAGTCTGATCAGGAGCTAAACTGTCCGCTATGAAGCCACGCAAGTTGTCGCGGACAGTGTACCTCCTCACCAAATTGTGCGAATGTGCATGCTGGTCTAGAGCTAAGCTGTCCGCATATGGCATAAGAGCCTTTCTGATGACGCGGCTCATTTTTAAAGGCAAGGTAATTATTTATGTTCAACAATATCCTGAGTGTGTAGATTGAATTTAATGTAAGATCAGCTTGAACCGTCAAAGTTGAAGCCCAATACTTTATTAGGAGGACTAAATCATCATTTTACATTTCCGTTTTTGTGAATAGCTTCTTTAAAAATATTTATTTTGAAACAAAATCAAACATTGTTATAAACACAGAATTTCATACAATATGTGTGAGAAGTTGAGAACAGTGATGTAAAGTATCCATGTAAAAGCAATCAATAATGTATCAAATTTAAATGCACATATTCGTACACAGATTTAAAAAATTCTGAAACCAATTCCGGTAGCTGTACTGAGAATGTTTCCACTATTTTCTTCGTACCAAAAATTCCAGTTTTTTTGAAAAGTTTCATCTCTAACCATGCCTGTTCAATGTCGGTTGTATATGGGATCGAAATTATCTTCACCGACTTTTTGCCACAAATTTCGATTCGAAAACCGCGCGTTGATTTTGTTTTTCCACTAGATTGACCGTGGAGATATATTTTTGCGTACACCTTTTCATAACATTGGACCGTTCCACAGTTTTCAGATTCTACTGTTAAAGTCATTTTCTTCATTACATCATAGTCACTTACTGTTAAGCACATGAACATTCGCAGTTCGTTTTCTAAATCTCTTGACAGACTCAGACACTCAGCTGTATCCATCGAGTAAAATAATGACGACCTAGCTTTAGAATCTGCGGAACTAATTCCAATGTCTCTATCAAAGATCGATGAAGCGGTGTTCCAATGTCTGTATTAGCGATTGATGAAGCGGTGTTCTAATGTATGTATTAGCGATTGATGAAGCGGTGTTCCAATGTCTGTATCAGAGATTGATGAAGCGGTGTTCCAATGTCTGTATCAGCGATTGATGAAGCGGTGTTCCAATATCTGTATTAGCGATTGATGAATCGGTATTCCAATGTCTGTATTAGCGATTGATGAAGCGGTGTTCCAATGTCTGTATCAGAGATTGATGAAGCGGTGTTCCAATGTCTGTATTAGCGATTGATGAAGCGGTGTTCCAATGTCCGTATCAGAGATTGATGAAGCGGTATTCCAATGTCTGTATTAGCGATTGATGAAGCGGTGTTCTAATGTCTGTATCAGAGATTGATGAAGCGGTATTCCAATGTCTGTATTAGCGATTGATGAAGCGGTGTTCCAATGTCCGTATCAGAGATTGATGAAGCGGTATTCCAATGTCTGTATTAGCGATTGATGAAGCGGTGTTCTAATGTCTGTATCAGAGATTGATGAAGCGGTATTCCAATGTCTGTATTAGCGATTGATGAAGCGGTGTTCCAATGTCCGTATCAGAGATTGATGAAGCGGTATTCCAATGTCTGTATTAGCGATTGATGAAGCGGTGTTCTAATGTCTGTATCAGAGATTGATGAAGCGGTGTTCCAATGTCTGTATTAGCGATTGATGAAGCGGTGTTCCAATGTCCGTATCAGAGATTGATGAAGCGGTATTCCAATGTCTGTATCAGCGATTGATGAAGCGGTGTTCCAATGTCTGTATTAGCGATTGATGAAGCGGTGTTCCAATGTCTGTATCAGAGATTGATGAAGCGGTGTTCCAATGTCTGTATTAGCGATTGATGAAGCGGTGTTCCAATGTCCGTATCAGAGATTGATGAAGCGGTATTCCAATGTCCGTATCAGAGATTGATGAAGCGGTATTCCAATGTCTGTATTAGCGATTGATGAAGCGGTGTTCCAATGTCTGTATCAGAGATTGATGAAGCGGTGTTCCAATGTCTGTATTAGCGATTGATGAAGCGGTGTTCCAATGTCCGTATCAGAGATTGATGAAGCGGTATTCCAATGTCCGTATCAGAGATTGATGAAGCGTGTTCCAATGTCTGTTTCAGAGATTGATGAAGCGGTATTCCAATGTCTGTATCAGAGATTGATGAAGCGGTATTCCAATGTCTGTATCAGAGATTGATGAAGCGGTGTTCCAATGTCTGTATCAGAGATTGATGAAGCGGTATTCCAATGTCTGTATCAGAGATTGATGAAGCGGTGTTCCAATGTCTGTATCAGAGATTGATGAAGCGGTATTCCAATGCCTGTATCAGAGATTGATGAAGCGGTATTCCAATGTCTGTATCAGAGATTGATGAAGCGGTGTTCCAATGTCCGTATCAGAGATTGATGAAGCGTGTTCCAATGTCTGTATCAGAGATTGATAAAGCGTGTTCCAATGTCTGTTTCAGAGATTGATTAAGCGGTGTTCCAATGTCTGTATCAAAGATTGATGAAGCGGCGATGTGTCTTCCGTCCTACACATAATATTTTCGTCGTAATTGGTACGTGTCGAGTGAAGTTAAAAACTCATCATTTAGCATCGTCGTCCAACGCCTGAGTGTCTTAAAAACGTTGTTTGCACTAGGGTGTTTAGTTTGACCATATATTACGTGTGTTCCAGTGCGAAAAGTCTACGTTCTTCAATGGTGTCCGTTCTTTCTTCCGCAAGGTCCAACATATTTGATATGAACAACAGCGACGAAAGAATTTTCTTCAGAATCATCCCCTGGCGTCCGATTTAATTTTTTTTACCGACAGTTGTTTTGAACAATTAATTGGTCATATAATGTTTCTTTCCGAAATGAGACGATTCAGATATGGTAAACCCGTCTAAAGTTTAGACATAAGATGCGCCTTTATAATAGTAAAAATAAGCTAGTTTCACAGTTATCATGTAAGCTGTGAATATTTTGACGCACTACTAAGGGTGCATTGCATCAATCTACGTGAACATTCATTTAGCATTTAAGGTGCGCTAAATACTAACCGCCTACATAAGTTAGCAATACAGGGAGCATTGTTACCACAACTGCTAAATCTTATTAGCTCATGTCGATAAGTCTTTTATAGTTGACGTCATAAGGTAGGGCAGTAGTTTCGCTGTAGTTTTAATACAATCTACGGGAAGGGATTTCTCATTCATTTCCTTTAAGAAATTTATCTATCTGGTGTACATAAGATGCCATAAAAAGCATCCATTTCCGTTTAAATTTTGTTTGTCTGAAACAAAACAAAGAGGTGACCAACAGTTTATGTAGTTGTGATAAGGATAGACGAATTCATGGTATCACAGTTGTTTAAATACAAAGAAAGGGTTTCCTTAACAATTCAGCCCTTTACCATTCATAACTTTAACATTGTAACTTACGAATTCGTAGCAGGTGTTGCGTAAGTATTTGTTTATGAAACGCTCGGGTTTTCGTAAGAACTGCGTCAGTATACTAACGTAAGAAACCGTGCGTACGAAAGTTTATGAAACAGACCCTATATGCGTCATTCATATATTTGTTTTTGAATTTCACTAAAACCAAAACTGCATGTGCGTAAACATTTGTCTGAAAATGGCACATCGGACAAAAAAATGTGATAACAATAGAAATAACTGAAAGACAGACAGATAGACCAGATAGTCAGTAAAACAAAAAGGCAGACGGATATACCAGATAATAAGTAAAACAGAAAGGCATACAGGCAGTTATAGAGATAGGATGACATGCAGCCAGCCAGACACTCAGGCAGGCAAACCTATCTTGTTTATATTATTACCAAATGTACAAGACGAAACTTGTTAAAGTGTTGCAGCCAATCATTACATGTATATATTGACACAAAGAAATGACATCTACACCAGCAGGACAGAACCACAAGCATGTTGTCATATATTTATGACACGGAAAAAAATGACATTGTACATCACATGAACTAGATATAACACACAAATATACACATACAACACACACACACATGCATACAACTGGGGTCAACGCTTTGGTAAGATCATGCAAAGCAGTTGTTGGTTAAACAGGTTTTATGGAATTTTATCTGGAAAAAGGTCGATGGAAAAAAAGTGGGAATCTGCCTCATTCCTCAGAAAGTGGCAATCTGTCCCATTGCTCAGAAAGTGGGAATCTGTCTCATTGCTTAGAAAGTGGGAATCTGTCGTATTCCTCGGAAAGTGGGAATCTTTCTCATTGCTCAGAAAGTGCGAAAGTGGGAATCTGCCATATTCCTCAGAAAGTGGGAATCTGTAACATTCCTCATAAAGTGGGAATCTGCCGTATTTCTCACAAAGTGGCAATCCGTCTCATTGCTCATAAAGTGGGAATATGTCTCATTACTCAGCACGTGCAATCTGTCTACTTTCTAAGAAAGTGGGAATCTGCCTAATTCCTCAGAAAGTGGGAATCTTACGGAATACCGTTTATGCCATCGTGGTTACACATTAAAATCCAGAAGGCGAGAATGCGAAAACGCGATAGTACGATGGCGACAATACGATGACGACAGTGCGACAATACGATGGCGACAATGCGATAGCACGATGGCGAGAATGCGAGAACGCGGTAGTACGATGACGACAATGCGACAGTGCGATGACGACAGTGCGACAATACGATGGCGACAGTGCGATACTACGATGGCGACAATGCGACAATACNTCACGGTAATTGATAACCAATACAAACAGGAAATGGGGGTTAAATGAGTATTCCATATATTGCATAAAAAGCCATGGATGTTCTGACAGTTAATTAGTCTTCGTATCCCATACGTGTAGTTGGGCACACAATTTTAAATAACGCGTATTGTCAGGTTCGTTACTGTCGCTGTCACCAATCCAAAATCCGCAAGAGTTTCTGGACGCGAGTTAAACTGCTAATGCATGTCATTTTGTGCATTTCAGTAAGTGTTAATATTGTTTGTTGAGAATCAGCTGTCAAACTATTTGTTACCTAAGATTTGCGGAGCAGCTCTGTTGTTATATTCAGTGTCGCCGAAAAGGACAAATTAAAACAACTGTAAAAATTCTATAGCATTTTTACCAGATTAAGGTGTTATATCAGGTAAAATATATTATTTAAATAACGTTAACACTTAAGAAAAGATGAATATTAAAGCATATTCCACAGCATTGAGTTTTTCGGCGTTAAAATTAAGACTCATCATATTTTTTACGCGTCAACTTAAGAGTGCAAGGATCGTTACAGATGTAAACTACTCAAAATGATAGTTCTATATAACCAATCATTTGTCTTAATAATATAAAGTAACACTAGTAAATAAATTGTGTGAAACACATATTCATTTATCGGCACTAATATTATTCAATGCAATCATTAAAATCGTTTTGTAAGGTTCGTTTTGTAAGGTTCGTGTCCACAAATTGGAAAACAGACTATAATGATAACTACTGTAGACTATACATGTTATGTGACATCATTCGGGGTTGTTTATGACGTCATTTTCCAACGAATATTCTTTTTCGCCATATTTTCGACGTGGCAGCGTGTTGATGTAGAATTAATAGCGTGAGTACACAGAGGTAAGATAAGTTTGTAATGTGTTTGCGCATGAAGGCAAAGTAAGGTTCGTTACCTTTGATAACGATCCTTACATACATTTAGATGATATTTATGTTTATATAATTGAACGTATACACTAGTTTTTTATTTTTAAATAGCTAGCCTCAGGGTAGATCTACCAATTCTCGAAAGGAACCAATTCTCGAACGTTTTTTATAAATTATAAAATTTGCTCACGGTGGTATCGTTGACTTTGAAATCGGGTCCTATTTTAAGTAAGTCAAATTATGAATATGAATACATTCTATTGGCAAACTTCCAAGTTCCAACTTGACGAGGTATTATATACCGTATAGAAATTAGAATACTTTCATTTACGATCTATGCACCGGGATAATCACCGTCCCTAATGCGCATGTGCAAACGGTCGAAAC
>VMBQ01008488.1:3807-25106 GCA_007657795.1 Dreissena rostriformis
GTAGAGGAAGACTACATTTGTACTTGTTAAAAAAGTTGTTTACATATCTCATATTAGTTCTGGCTACCATAACTTTAAATGTCGCTTTTTTATGATTTTTGACTGGCGCGACTTTATAGTTATGGACCAACCCCATAAGGTAAGTCAACCAGAAATTCCCGAAAAGTTGACAGCTCACAAAGACCGGTCCAAAACAGCTTTTAAATGCAGTTATTGGCTAAAATCAACCACTTGATCGGAAAGATTGACATTTTTCACATTAAACTGATATATTCTTTCACAAAATACTACCTTAAACATTGAAATTTATCTTTTCTGCTCTAATATTTCGAGAACAAAAGCGATGCGACAGATATTTTTGAAATGAGAATCTCCCGAGAGTTAACGGTCATACAACGTTTTTTTCTATTTTTAGTAACATGCCATGTGCTCAAGTGCTTTCAATTCAGAATGACATTTCCCGGTATTTTAAATTATTCTTGCTTGTTTTGTACAAAAATTGTAGTGTAAATACAAACTGAAAGTAAAACTTATTTAAACTTACCTGATTCACTTTGAAAAAAAGACTTTTAATCCACCAGACGTAAGTTGTTAATCACAAATAATCGATTTCAAAAAACGAAAGTAATGTTTACAATTTTAGCAAGGTCGATCCGAAAGTATCCAAATGAAAACTCGTCACGTGACAAAGCGACAATGGCGTAAAAATTGTGAATTTCATGCTGATGAGAGTTTTTTTCATCTATTGTAAGATGCATTTAAAATATTTGAACCTTAAAATATGCCACAATGCAGTAATTTATCTTTATTCACCAATATATTTAGAAATGTAAAATGAACTGTCTTTGATTTATAGCGTGACATAAATATGTTTCGACAATGGTTGACTTTCGATACGGGGTTCGCTTCAGCGTACAGGTCTGTCAAGACTATATAAAATGTTCGCTAAAGTTTCTTTAGCTTAATATGCATATGCATCTGATTATACACAGATTCACTAACATATAAATCAAATCATGTTTGTCTATTTCCATTTTCGAACGATATACTCTTCCTTATTGTTTTACTCTGCGAGTAGACTGAACTGCATTGAATTTGCAAACACTGGTTTCCGTGACACAAATTCACTGTGCACATTTGTAAACAAAATATGTGTTGCTTGTATCTAAAACGTAGTCTTTATCGTTGACAAACATATTTCATTATTCCACTCTTACTATATGATGTCAGTCGTTTATTCGATTGATTTTTGTCATTTCGGTAATGTCAATTTTAGCTTCACTACAGCGCCATTTGCAAACAAATCAGCACAGAAATACCGAGCTCATTTTTAAAGACCGATTTTAATTGGAAGATTGGGAAACGACAGCCAATGACATTGCTCGTTTCAAAAATGCTTAGGCAGAATCTACCAGTGTAATATGCGGAGAGATTTCGCGGGCCGCGGTTATTTCGGGCGGCTTATGAAATACCGCAGCGGAATCGGTCATACCCCCCTCTCCCCAAACATTTTTTTAACGAATTCACGCGAATCTCAGAAATGACCCCCGGGACAACCGATCCGCGGAAATCCGCGGATCTGCGGAAAAATCACACCCCTGACCGTCCAATGATGGTGAACAAATGTACCAATTCATTTTAAAATTTAACGATAAATGACATAGTTATGGTCCGGTCTGATTTTTCCGCCCACCCGCCTACATTCACCAATCTAATAAACAGTTTTTTGCCTTCGGAAAACCTGGTTAAAAACCAGTTAATCCATAACTTCATGTACCAATTTAGTGTTCATGTGTCGTTTGAATAGATATTGATGCGGGAAATTAAAGTGGAAAATATTATGCCACAAAAAAAATAAAAAAGAGCATTTCATATCTTGTTAAATCTATGTTACCAGACCACATCCTATAGCGTTGAAATTGTGGCTATTGCTATAAGGAGCATTGATTGTTTATGTGTTAACTTTATTTACCAAATATTCATTGATTTTTAGCGTCACAGGTGCTTAAATATTGGTCATACTTTAGACATTCCATTAAAAATATACCATCCGCCTATTTTTTTAGAATGCACTTTCACTTTCGGTTAAAATTGAGCAACATCAATTAAACTGTTTGTCGAAAATTGTGTTAGAAAAATTAACTTTAAGAGTGTACATGGGGTGTCGGATATATATTTGGAACAAACATGGTATTGAAGATTTATTGAAAGCAAAGGACGCCCTGATTTTTTCTGTTTATATTCGTTGAATGAGCTAAATAGTAGTGTTTTTGTGCCTGGGAATAAACTGATTTAAAGAAAATAAATACTTGTATTTGCCCATCCAGAAACAAGCCCTAGCACTACATGTTGTATATATAGAAACATCTCCAAGGAAATGGCTAGGGACCGAATCGCTTCATGCATTGCCATATAATTAATCGTTTAAATCTTTGTCCGAAATAATACAAGTTTAAAGTTTGGTCAAAACTATCAAACAACATTTTATCATAGGCTTTTTGGAAGTCACTGGCTTAATCAATTAAAGAAATACAGCTATTGACATAGAACATGTATGTGATATTTACCAGTAACATGTTAGGTTTACATAGGTGACACTACATGTAGTTGATGAGCGTTGTATTATCCTACTAGTACACTTATTTATCTTTGACAGGGGCAAAGCTTCCTTTAGACACTACAGACACATGCCTAAATTTTTTCAAGAAATAAAAAAAAAAACAAGGATATCAGTAAAACTGATGGATGCTCCCAAAAGATGCTTTGTCGATTTATGGGTTAATTTTGTGGAGAAAAAAAATTAAAAAATGTGACCTTGAGAAAATCTTTTATTAGCCTCGGTGACCTTGACCTTGACCCCAGTGACCTCAAACCTCATCAAAAGGTAGAGGTCCATGCAAGGTACCTACATGCCAAATATGAAAGAGATCGGTGAAGTATTGAAGGCGCTATGAGAAACTATAATAAAAGTGTGAGACGGAAGGAAAGAAGGAAGGAAGGAAGGAATAACGGAACTTCAAACTGGCAACTATATGCTCCCCATATATATATATATGGGGAGCATAAAAATGCCCAAAATGCAACAAGGACTGCAGAAGGTTTGGTTTATTGGTCTTTTATAACTGTGTTGATCCTTTTTTTAAGAGTAAAATCTGTATCAATTTTATCTATATTTCATTTAATAAAATAGACCAAAACATTATGTTTTCTAATATTTTAATCAGTCTAAGAATTAATTATATAAACTTAATGTTAAGCTTATGCTTAGCTGTATAGTGACATATATCGCATAACTGGTCCTTTTATGCCTTCTAAACAGCTCCTGAATGTCCTTAACATTGGAGGCAGCTGGGTTCGTGAAATCTTCAAAAAGTGGGATTTAAAATGACCATAAAGTCTGAATCTGGCCATTCACCTATAACGGCTTTAAACTTAATATCAGACAATAAATAAATCAATAGTTCTTTAACAATCTCTTTTATAGCAACATAAAGAAATTTCTGCCAAATCAAGGTCGAACTCACCATGTCTTTGCCGTGTTTCTGCACCATTCCGTCCACCTGGCAATCATAATGGTGAACTTGGTCTGGAAATCGTGACTTCAACATCGCCTTCAGTTTCTGAAACGACAAATTACCATCTCAACTCTGATTTTAGCTTGCATGCCTCTTAAAATTCATTTGTACACAATTAAAAAATCTATTCTAAAGTCGTTTGCCTTAAAAAAATATCACAAATAAAATCAATCTTGACGCTGCGGATCGCGAAATATGTTTGTTCCGCGTGGGCTGTACTGTATGTTCATTTTTGTGACCCCCGGGGCAGGGTCAAATTTGACCCCAGAGGCACAATTTGAACAAACTAAGTAGAGAACTATTAGATGTCACTACATACCAAATTTGGTAACCCTAGGCCCTACAGTTATGGACAAGAAGATTTTTAAAGTTTGCACAAAATAGGATTTATATAAGCATATGTTCATTTTTGTGACCCCCGGGGCGGGATCAAATTTGACCCCAGGGGCATAATTTGAAGAAATTTGGTAGAGGACTATAAGATGTCACTACATACCAAATTTGGTAGCCCTAGGTCCAATTTTAATGGACAAGAAGATTTTTAAAGTTTTCACAAAATAGGCTTTATATAAAGATATGTTCATTTTTGTGACCCCCGGGGCAGGGTCAAATTTGACCCCAGGGGCATAATTTGAAGAAATTTGGTAGAGGACTATTAGGTGTCACTACATACTAAATTTGGTAGCCCTAAGCCCAATGGTTATGGACAAGAAGATTTTTAAAGTTTTCACAAAATAGGCCTTATATAAGCAATTTTTTCAAATTGCCCCGGGGCAGGATCAAATTTATCCCCAGGGGCAAAATTTGAACAAATTTGAAAGAGGTTTACCCCAGGAACATTCCTGAGAAATTTCATCAGAATTGGACCGGTAGTTTAGGAGAAGAAGATGTTTTAAGAAAAAGTTAACGCAAGAACGCACGCACGGACGCTGGCACACACGACGGACACAGGACCATGACATAAGCCCCGCTGGCCTCTGGCCAGTGGAACTAAAAAACCCACAAAGACTTTCAAGGACTTGATAATTTTAGGCAGTATTCCTTCAAACCTAGAGATTCTCCTTTATTCTCTAATCTGGGACAACACTTTACGCACAAGAATTAAGATGCGATTTCCCAGAGCTAGGCTCATTAAAAATTTCAGTTTAAAGATGAAACTTTAATTAGTTCAGAAATGTGAAAGTAGTTCTCTTCACAAACTATATTTACAAACTGACAGACGGAAAACAGCTGACCATTACCGTCAGAGTCACTCCAATATAGCCCTCCCTCGTGGGTATAAAAAGGGTATTATATTTAGTAAATAATTAATGATTTCACCTTCATATGTTGGACATCTAGGGCATCTGTGCTTGCATAGCGTGACAGCATACTCGCAGGGATGTGTTCAATGATGGACTCTGTCCTCAGCATGAATAGTGCATTCTGATTCTTTAGTCTGAGAAAAAAATGCAATCATCAACAATATAATATTTGGACAATATAACCTATTGAAACATTGAATATCACTGATTGACAAATTAAGATTTAAAGTGATATTAGACGCATTTTTCACTGTTGAATTGAGCTGAAAAGAATTAACAGGTCAAAAGAGTTAGTTAAAATATGGTAACTGACCAATTATCTGCAACTCATCTTGCTTCCAGTTCTTTATAAAAAATATATATTATATTCAAAATTTTACGTGACTAACCCAGTCCTCTAAGTTAAACCGAGCGGAACTGCCGCTAATATCATTCCTGCTGAACTACGTTACAATGAGAGGTGCGTCTGTACGACAACCCGATAAGGCGTCATAACTACAACGGTTACAGCGTCTTGAAAGTTAAAGACATACACACGCGTTTACACAGGTAAATTCTTTGTTTAAACTTACACGTTTTATTTTATTTTGTGAGTTGTCTGTACAGGTCTGTAAAACTTCCATTTTATCCATAACATATGAATAAATTACATGGCAAGCTAAGTAAGAGGAACACAATATCCGTATTTAAATTAACATTGGCGTATACACTTACAAAAACTATTCAAAATTACCGTTATTTACCATTTATTTTAACAACGTCCAGTATCGTCAACAAACTGTGGAAATTAAGACCCCGTAACTGTTGTAGTTATGACGCCGTATCGCATTGTCGTACAGACACACCTCTCATTGTAACGTACTTCAGCGGGAGTGTATTTATTCCCAGATTTTAAACTTACCAAATTTACGTCAAAAACGAAAGTACGGTTGATATTCAAATGCATTATTTTTCTCTTTCCGGGATATTATTTTAGTATGTTGATGCTGCATTATCAAATATAAGTGTAGATGAAGTGAAAACACCAAAAATAAACAACGGTTGCGATAGACACCTTTATACTGTTAGATGCGTCTAATATCACTTTAAGCCCCATTAACACTCAGAATCAACTAATATTTCGTAAAATATTAAATAAAATAAAGTTAACCCTTAAAAAATCAGCGCCCCTTATAGCAAAAGCCAAAATTTCAAAAGGTAACAAAGATTTAACAAGATACAAAATGCTCTTTTTTTTTTGTGGTACAATTTATTCAACACATGTTCATGTACCAATTTAGTGTTTGTGTGACATATGAATAGATATCGTTGCGGGAAATTAAAATGGAATATAATTATTGTACCACAAAAAAACAAGACTATTGCCAAGCAATGATGTCCCCTTCCGGCTCCACCACTGTCAGAAATGATTTTTTTTTTAGTATTTGTTGCCGAGAATTCTTGACGTAATTAAGGAACAAAATGAAATGACGTGCATAATCTCCATATTGCCATCTGTCCACGTTTCAAGTTTCATGAAAAAATATGAAGAACTTTTCAAGTTATCGCAGGATCCAGAAAAATGTGACAGACTGACGGACTGACTGACAGACAGACTTACAGACAGAGCGCAAACCATAAGTCCCCTCCGGTGAAACCGGTAGGGGACAATAAAAAAAGAACATTTCGTATCTTGTTACATCTATGTTACCAGACCACATCTAACGTTGAAATTTTGGCTATTGCTATTAGGAACACTGATTGTTTCTGGGGAAACTTTATTTTACGAAATATGTTACGAAATATTCGTTGATTTTGAGTTTTGATGAGGCTTTAATCATTAATCAGAGATTTTAAATTAAAATTATAAAGCCACCAGTAAGGTTTAATTTTTCTTTTATACCTAATAATAAAATATGACATTTCTGAAGTGAAATAACAGCAGTGAAAATAACACAATTGCTATTTTCATCGGTGAAAATAACACATTATCAGAATTCCTTTTTCTTTTTTTAGATTATCATATCAAGATGTACTTCCCTTGTTTATATCCTTATAAAATTTTTCTATGATCAAGAGTGAAATAAAATCGATATTCCACCGAATCCAACATTTTTTTTTTTAATTTTATGTTTTTTTTACCATTTATTTACATTGTTTAAGAGTTGAACTGAAGAATTTCTCTGGAATAATGACGTCATTTGGTCAACAAAATGACGTCATTTCGTCAACAACATGACGTCATTTCGTCAACAAAATGACTTCATTGCAATGTATTGAGGCTCGCCACGGGAGAGAGGGTCACTTTTCAGCAAAAGGGAAATTATTGCTCATTATTTTCTAGAAAAAGGGGCATAAAAGAAACAGAAAATTTGTTCATGTCAGTGTAAGATCGTTTGTTATTTCACTCGTGATCATAGAAAAATAATATTTTCACATATTTTCTATGATCACTTGTGAAATAACAAACGATCATACACTGACATGAACAAATATCCTCTATAAGTTTTGCATTTTTATGTTTGTTTGTTGTTTTTTAGAATATTTATTTCAAAAGTTACTTCTAATTAGCTGGGCCAGCTGCATGGTTGGGTTGGTAGGGCACTGAACAACAAATCTGAAGATCTTAGGTTCAATTGCCACCCTGGCCAAACTTTACACATGTGGGGATTTGTCATGAAATTATTCCTGTGGACATTAATCCCCAACTTCTGATTGAAGTAGAGCAGTCGTAAGTTACTAGCATAAGCATGTCCCCTTGGTTTTGGTAAAACCAGCTTATACCCAGGAAAAGTGTAAGTCCAATGACTGCAGTTATTTTAAGCAGCAGAAAAAAATCTTTGTTATAAACAAAGAAAATATTTATAATAACTTCCACCATAAGCTGATAGTTACAGGATCCGTGACATTCAATTGTCATTGGCCTCACCGAGCAGTGGATATCTTTGGTCAATTTTTGACGAAATTGGGCCCCTTTGCCAATCTCAAAAAGTAAAAAAATAGATTTTTCCAAAATGACTGCCTAAAACTCCAATTTGAAGGCATGAAAAAAAAAGTAAACACAATTTTTTTTATCAAGATCATTTCCCTATCCAGCTCTACAAGTTGACCCTTAGTTAATATAATATGCCAGGTTAGAGTTTTTAAATATAATAAAATTATTTTAAATATACATTTTATCCATCAATTCCTTGCATAGGGCTTATTTTTATGTGGTGCATCCATCTATCTTATTATCATCAGTACTTTTATCAATCTATTACAAAATAGTGAACTTAAATTTAATGCAGATTCTTATTTCTTAAATCATATTGACTTCAAACTCTTAAATGCAGAAGAGTATTCAATTTGGTTGACCTAGACCAAGATTAAACTCAATGGGGTGCATTGCCTTCCTGATATGAGACAAGTTTAACTCTATATTGGACAATTTAAATCTAAATTAAGTACAATTCAAGGTTCTAATGTTTGCCAGTTCATACATAACACTTGGTAAAACTACCAAGGAGAACTGTAAAATCAATAAAGCTAGATCAGACGATTTGTAACTACCTATTTCTGAAGCGTGCATTTAAACTGTCAGTATCATGTTTCACCCTATTTTCAGAAAATGGTTTGTGCGTGTGTTATCAGCAAATTGTTAAGCAACTATAAAAATGGTTTCGCCTTTATGTAGCTTGGTGATGGACTTTGTATTCAGTGTGTATTGAAAGTGGGTTGTGAGATTAACTAAACAGGCAACATAATTCAGCTATTAACAAAGTTTAAGTTAAGAACATGGGTCATTATACTCATTTAAAACTGTGTGTGTCTTCATAAATACTCTTCAAATAAATGCTGTTCATAGGGAAAGGATCATTATAATAGTGAAAATATAGCACCTCAAAACGAAGGACAGTTCACGATATCTATTGCAAAATGGCGACATCTATAGATTCAGGTCATAGTGATTCAGATTTTGTGAAGGACTATGTTTGTGGAGGTTGCGAAAGTAGAAAAATTTATGAAATAGCAGATTATTTTTGTGCAACATGTACAAAGTTTTTCTGTGGAAAATGCATTGATCCTCATGATCAAATATATGCAAACCATTCAAAATATGGAAGAGGAGAAACAAGTAAATGGCCTCTTACAAAAACAATTGAGGATTTGCTCCTGAAATGTGATGTCCACAAGGACAAGAAACTTAAAATGTTTTGTCAGGATCACAGTCAGCTGTGTTGCACTGATTGTGTTTTATTGAATCACAGGTAAGTTAAACACAGTCATGGGGAAAACCCAACCAATCTCAGATGGTACAAACAAAGCTGGCCCATTTGAAATCCTTTCGAAATCACATACCATATACCACATACATGTACCAATCAACCATTATTAGTTGATTGAATCGACCATTGGTACATAAAATGGGTCAGCCTTGTTTGTACCTTGGTATTAGAGGTTATTTTGAATATCTATTGCAATCCAAGATAAGTCTTATGATTGTAAGATACTGAGGTTTGCGAAAGTAGGCTTAATTCACTGGAATCAATAACATTTCTGTTGTTTTTTTCCTATTCTTCAGCTGAACTTCACAGTTGTTAAATGCATTTTACAGTTATTCTAAACAAGGTTAAAAAGTTGATGGCTGCAATGGTTGAAGAGATTATTGCTAGATGTCAAAATTGTAGATATTACAAAATAGGGTATATATTGGTTTTTATGCACAATCTTTAATTGATAAAGTTTTTGTTGGAACGGGACTATATAATCTCCCTTACCGTTAAATTATTGTTTATAAAACTGTTAAATTCTTGTTTATAATTATTTTTAGTACAAAGTAGATCACATTTTTTAAATTTCTTTTAGTAGAAGTTTTCAATTTAGACTCAAAATATTTTTCCAAGACATGACCTGCTTTGCATATTATAAATTCGATAGTTATCTATGTTTTATTTTAGTAAGATAATGCATACATAGTTACATACACAAAAAAATGATTCTTGGGGTTATTATGATTCTTGTTGTTATTTCAGACAGTGCACAAATGTTGCTCTTATTTCCGAGTCAGTCAAAAACCTGTCAAAAAACAATCTTCAAACTATTGTTGATGAACTAAATAAGTTTAAGAGTAAACAAGAGGCCAGCATTCAGTCAGTGGAGGTATCATGCAGTAAAAAACTGCAAGAAATCCGAGACCTTCGAAAGAAATTAAACGCTGCTTTGGATGCACTAGAAAATACAACATTGAAAGAACTGGATGACATTCGAACCACATTGCAAACATCTCTCAAGAAAGATGTTGACAACTGCAGCAGACTGAAGGATGACTTGCAAACACTCAGTGAAGCTGTAAATGACCTTTATGATAGGAGTATGAAAGAAATAGAGTTCATAGCCAACAGAAAATGTCAGGACAAAATTCAAGAGTCTGAGTCATATCTGGAGGAGAACCTTGTAAAGGTGCAGAGTGTGATGATATTCCAACCAAACACTGACATTGAGCAGTACCTGTCTAAACAGTCTAGTCTAGGGAGGATTGTAGACAGTATGCAATCTCTCACACTCAAGATGAATCCAGACCAAGTGTTGACTGTGAAGAGGACATCATGGAATAGTGTGAGAATACCAAGTGACAAATGTCAGCTTTTCCAAATTAGTGCCATTTGCAGCCTGCCTAGTGGTCAGGTCATTGCTGCAGATTACCATAACAAAAAAGTAAAGCTGTTGGACCAGCATTACAATGTGTCCAGTTACTGTGATGTATCTGATCCTCCATGGGACATGTGCTGTATCACATCCAGTGAGGTGGCTGTAGCGTTTAATTATGCTGTGCAGTTTATCTCTGTGGGCAATGGGCAGCTGGTGAATGGGACGAAGTTTCAGTTACAGCATGCAGCCCAAGGTATTGCCCACCATCAGGAAGCGTTGTATGTCACGTCTGGCACTGCCCTGTACCACTACACTTTGACTGGATCACTTGTGAAAAGGCTGTATGAGGATGCAGGTTCATCTCATGGAGGTTAATATATTTTGCCCTAAATACAAATAAAATAGTAACAATATTGTTTATATTTTTAAACACTTATAAACATTTGTTAAACTATTTTTGAGCATACAAATTAAACAAAAGAGCAATAGTCTCTATGAATATATTGCAATCCTTATATACTTATATATAACATGTTTAATGTTTTGCAGTGTACTCATGTGCAGTGAGTCCTGCTGGGGACAGGATCTATGTCATAAACTACCCGCAACACAAGCTCCTCACTCTGGGTACAGATGGGACCCTGATATCCACTTTTGAACACCCTGAACTACAAAACCCATCTTATTTACATGTTTCACCTACAGGACATGTGCTAGTCATTGGTTACAGCTCCGAAACTGTCATACAGGTGGATAGTCAGGGGAGACAGAAACTGGCAACTCTGGTTTCACAGAAAGATAGACTCGGCCACCCATCTTCTGTTGGCTTCAACACCTACACACACCAGATCATTGTGGGACTACAAAATAACAGTAAAATCATTGTTATGGACTTGCAATAGCTCTTACAGTGGTAAAAAACCATTGATGTAAGAGTTTATAAATGCAATTTTCATTTTTTCTTTGAATGGCTTATTAAGTTATAGCAGTTTATATATATGTCAGGAAAGAAAAACATTAATAATGCATACAGTTTATCTTTTGTAATTAAAAAGTTATTAAACTTTATTTTGAAAATATGTTGTTTTTTTGCTCTAAAGACTGCACCATTTAAAACAATAATGTATGACCACTTTCTATAATATTGATGCTGATTAGTTCTTTAGTCTGGCTGCATGTCATGTTATAATATATGGTAAAACATGTTATATGTTGAGTAACTGACATCTCGCCTGGACGATGATCGCTCTGCCCACTTAGTCACGTGGCTAAGCTGTCTGAAAACCTAGACACGCTAACACCAAAGTTGCTTCTTTGCCTATAGATAGCCTATAGATCACGCGATATTCCGGATGATTTTTATGGACTTTTTCACCCCCTATAACACTGGTAAAAGGGGTTTGTGACTTTTATTTATGATGCAAATGCAAGAAATATTAGTTTATAAAGAACATTAGATATTTAAAACGGGTATTTCGGTATGTAAAACACGCTGTCAAACACTTGCGCGCTTACGGAAATCTTACCTGTTACCAACTAAACTTTCTGAATATCGATTGCCCGAGTTACACAATACCAATTGACACCGTTTAACTTTATTTAATCTTCGTTTTTAAAGAGGAAAACAAAAGAAACTCGTTGAAAAATGTGAATATCTAGATTCAGCATGTCTAGAAAATGGCAAACAGCTGGTTGTTAACTTAAGCGCCCGATTAATCGATAGCTGATTGCTCGATCGATATTTAGATAAGGATTTGATTGACAGTTGGAGAGATGTCAATTATCACGATATATTAACATTTGATTATTGATAAATTCTGATGTTTTTCATTATTCATTAGTAAGAATAAGGGCATGGTATGTTAATGTCATTTATGTTTTTTTTTTGTATTTCGGAATGTGTGCTGTTTTCGTATGTGTGCCTTTGAAGGCCTATTAGAGGCATAATACTATATAACTTTGTTTTGAGAGAACTCTATTCAGATTTAATAAAATGTTACGATTAGATGAAAGCATTTCTATGGCAATAAAATTACATTTTTAGTGTGGTCAAAATATATACCCTCAGATGTTTTTTTTACCACATAAATAATATAAGCTCTCTGGTGGATCTGACTTTTTGAAGAAAAATCCACTAATAGCCATTACCCTGCATGGAACAGATTTAAGAACTGTTATTATTAAATTGTGTAGAAATTATTTTTTAAATGATTATTATTGTATGATTGAGTGAAAACTATTATCATGGAGACATATATTAGATATTAAATCATACGTAAATGATGTTTATAAACAGAACTGTTATTATTAAATTGTGTAGAAATTATCTTTAAAATGATTATTATTGTATGATTGAGTGAAAACTATTATCATAAAGACATCTATTAGATATTATATCATGTGTAAATGATGTTGTTAAACAGAATGGTTATTATTTAATTGTGTAGAAATTATCTTTAAAATGATTATTATTGTATGATTGAGTGAAAACTATTATCATAAAGACATATATTACATATTAATTCATGCGTAAATTATGTTTATAAAACAGAACTGTTATTATAAAATTTTGTAGAAACAAGAGATGTGTTTGTCAGAAACACAATGCCCCCTTACTGCGCCGCTTTGAAAAAAAAAATACAAAAATTGACCTTTGACCTTGAATGATGACCTTGACCTTTCACCACTCAAAATGTGCAGGTCCATGAGATACACATGCATTTAACATTTTTTTTTTTTTACCTTTGACCTTGAAGGATGACCTTGACCTTTCACCACTCAAAATGTGCAGCTTCATGAGATACACATGCATGCCAAATATCAAGTTGCTTTCTTCAATATTGCAAAAGTAACATGACCAACATTAACGTTTTCGGATGGACACACAGACTGACAGACGGACGGACTGACAGTTCAACTGCTATATGCCACCCTACCGGGGGCATAAAAATCTTTAAAAGGATTATAAGTGTATGATTAAGTAAAAACTATGATCATGAAGACATATATTAAATATTAAATAATGCATAAATTATATAAATAAAACAGAAATGTTATTTTTAAATTGTGTAGAAATTATCCTCAAAGAATAATATATATATAATATATAATGCAATTATAATTATAAAATTAACGTATAAGATTATTATTATTTAATTATATACAATATTTTATTTATAAAAATGTTAAGCAATACAACTTAAATGCCCATTTTGTAAATTCTTATTAAAAATTATTTTGTCAATTTTCGGAAAATTAAGGCCGACATAATTACGTATTACGTAATAAGTACGTAATAAAACATCAGTGGCAATTTGGTAATGTTAACACTTCCCATTTCCAGAGATGAAATGACAATTAATGTTATAACCCCGAGTCAATTTCTGCCGCCTTTTTTTATTAATAGACCATTTATGGTGTAAGCAAGCCAAAATGACCGATTTATATGGTAAATTACATCGTAGTAGACAGGTTGTTTCCCCGCAATAGATATGTTATTACGATACGTTTATGATGCACTTATAGTTTATGTACGCTACTTTACGGTTGTATTTCCAAAACATTTGGTATTTAAAGACGTATAGAAAACGAGGCAAGACAGAATTCTAGGAGGATTAAGACTAAGAGTATCTTTGTTGTTGTATTAACTGAAATTATTATTTTACTTGGGTATTAAAAGAATTGAAATTATTTAGAGACTTGTGTGATAAATATATTTAGGGATCAATGGACCAGAACCAAACTAGAGCTTGTCATGTGGGAAGACTCACGCAATAAAAATAAGGTCAGTATCTGAAAGCGTTTCGGAAAAAAAGTCCAATGCTCGTAACTTCTACAAGCATCAATGGACCAGAACTAAACTCAAACTTGAAGTGTAAGTCATGTAGGTAGACTAACACACCAAAAAGCAGGTCAATATATGAAAGCGTTTAGAAACAGTCTGGAAAAACTGTTATTCTAGAGAGTCCAATGCCAGTTACTTCGGCAAAAATCAATTGACGGGAACGAAACTCAAACTTGATCTGTTAGTTATGCAGGTAGACTCACACACCAAAATTCAGGTAAATATCTGAAAGCATTAAATAGGAAAAAAGAATGGAAAACTGTTATTCTTAATAAAATGTATAAGTACAACACTCATAACTTCGCCAATAATATATGTACCGGAACAAACTCGAACTTGATCTGTAAGTCATGCAGGGAGACTCACACACCAAAAATCAGGTAAATACCTGAAAGGGTTTAAGTAAAAAAAAGTCCTCAAAAGGTATGCCGGACAGATGGAAAGTCCTATGCACGGACAGACAGACAGAAGGACAGACAGTCCAACTGCTATATGCCACCCTACCAGAGGCATAAAAAATGCCCTTTGAAATGTGAAAACAAATCCTTATTAATTGCTGGTCATTGATGCAACAGTTTCTATGGTTTTAGAGGCTTGCTTTCTCACTTTAGTGCATACATAGCTTTAGTCTCAATCACCATCTTTTGCTCTCATTAACAATTAACTGGGTTGAATGTAATCTCACTTTAGTCCATAAAGAGCTTTAGTCTCAATCATCATCTTTTGCTCTCATTAACAATTTACTGGGTTGATTGTAATCTCACTTTAGTGCTTTAAGAGCTTTAGTCTCAATCACCATCTTTTGCTCTCATTAACAATTAACTGGGTTGATTGTAATCTCACTTTAGTGCTTTAAGAGCTTTAGTCTCAATCACCATCTTTTGCTCTCATCAACAATTAACTGGGTGGATTGTATTCTCACTTTAGTGCATACTGAGCTTTAGTCTCAATCACCACCTTTTGCTCTCATCAACAATTAACTGGGTGGATTGTTATCATGTTTTTTGCATGAATGTCCCTTGAATGGTCATTTGATTAAAGGTCATTTGAATCATCAGAATATATTGAAAATTACATGGGGTTGCCATGGAACAGAAAGTGTTAAAAAAAATAGAGCAGGACAACATTTTATATTTAAAATCTTCTAGTCTAGTTCTGACTGATTTCACCATATCTTCACAGAAATGTGCATTGTGTGATCCTGTACATAATTTCTTAAGATTATTTAAATTAAATTTAAAAAACGTGGCTGCCAATAGGCATCACAATTTTAATGCCTCCCAAAGGGAAGAATAGCGTTATAAAATCGTCCTTCTATCAGTAAGACTTGTTATTCAGATCATATCTCAGAAAGAATTGAAGGGATTCAAATGAAAATTCACATACTGATAGAGGGCTTTATGGGAAAGTGCAGAGTAAAGGACCATAAATCTCTTTATGATTTACAGAGTTACTGCCCTTAAGTCAATTTTCTTGTGCAGTGCATTATTTTTTGGTACCCAGGTAATAATAAGAAAATACTTTACAAAGGACCTGTAGCTGATACTACATTCTAAATATAACGCCATGATCTTTACAGTACCAGACAATATACATAGTAAGTGAATGTTAAAGTACTGACCCCTATGGCAAGCCCAGTTTTGACCCCAGAGGCATGATTTGAACAAACTTTTAAGAGGTCCTCAAGATGATGCTACAAACCAAATTTGAACTCCTTGGGTTAAGCAGTTTCAGACAAGATTTTTAGTAATTCTGACTTTTTTTTTAAAGTTTTTTTCATAAACATATGTATAAGACACATAGGAATATAAGAAGCAGGCAATTTTTGTCAAAAAATGCGTCTTAAATTCTGGAAAATATGCTACCAATATTTGACACATATTCAAACATGGCACTGATATATTCAAGATAAACATTCTGACCATATTTTATCAAGATCAAGTAATGAATATGGCTTTTTAGAGTGGTTACAAGGTTTATGTAACAATGTACCTGATGACCTAGTTATGGATGCATGTGACCCAGGTTTGAACTAGGACTTGATAATATCGTTATAACCATTCTGACCAAGTTTCATCAAGATTGAGTCATAAATGTGGCTTCTAGCGTGGTAACAGTATTTCTAAGATTTAACCAAAAAAAAAAAGTAAAAGACTCTACCTAAAGGTTTTCATACGATTTGACTTCATGACCTAATTTTTTTATGAAGTTGACCCTGATTTTAACTCGGCATATTGTCAAGATAAACATTATGACTAAGTTTTATCAAGATTTAATATTAAATGTGTTTTGAAGAATGGTTAAAAGGTTTTTCTAAGATTTAATCTGGTGACTTAGTTTTTGGACGCATATGACCCATGAGCTTTGAACTCAGACAAGATATTATCAAGATAGATTTTTTGACCAAGTTTAATCAAGATTGCAATATAAATGTGGCTTCTGGAGAATTAAAAAGTATTTTATAAAGTACAACCTTATACTGACCTTGTTTCTTTACGAGACCCAAATTCAAACTTGGCCTTATATTGTCAACATAAACATTCTAACTTTAATTCAATGAGATTGAGTACAAATAAGGCTTCTAGACTAAAGGTTCTTCTAAGATTTGACCAAGTTTTTGGATGCACCTAACCCTGCCACAATCATAGCCAAGATATTGTCAAGATAGCCATTCTGACCAAGTTTCATCCAGATTGAGTCATTAATGTGGCCTCAAGAGTGGTTACATGGCTTTTCTAAATTGCAACCTGACTAAATAATTTTTTGATGTGCATGACTCAAGTTTCAACGTGGCATAGATATTTTCAAGATTAACATTCTGACCAAGTTTAATCCAGATTGAGTAATAAATGTTGCCTCAAGAGTGGAAACAAGGTTGTTGTTTTTATCTTACCTGCAGTGCTCCAGCTAAGATTTGAAAAGGGCCCAGGGGAATATTTTGTCAAAAGGGCACTTTTTAGCGCAGCTTTTTTTCTAAAAAGAAAAACTTTTGAGCGAGAGGTCGTTTCATCCGGGACGTTCCCTGTTGCATATTATAATATAATATAATATTTATCATAATATATTATTTCCTTTATTATTAAACATTGTGAATAAAATGTCAACAATAAGGAAAAAATCAATAACAGTGTTACACATTATTAATAAATTATAATATGTTAATGTAATTGTGCCATGTATGGAATTTAATGATATTTTTTTTTTTAAGATTAAGAGGGCAGGGCGGGGCATTGGAACGGCAGGGCAGCGTGCCCTTCCATTCAGGCCTAGCTGGAGCACTGTTACCTAATGATCTAGTGTTTGGATGCACTTGTCACATCACAGATTCAAACTCAGCCTAAATATTGTTAAGATATACAATGTACATTCTTATCAAATTTTATCAAGATTGAGTTGTACATGTAGACTCTAGAGTCGTAACAAGTTCTTCTATGGTTTTACCTTGTGACCTAGTTTTTGGATACACATGATCTGATTCAAACTCAGCTTAGATATTGAGAAAGAAATTCTGACCAAGTTTCATCAATATTGAGTCATACATGTACATGGGGCTTTGAGAGTGGTAAAAAGGTTTTTCAAAGATTTCACCTCCTGGTTACCTACCTTTTAAACATATGTGATGCAGATTCATACAATGCCTTTATATTTTCAAGATGAACATTCTGACTACAGTTTCATCAAGATTGAGTCATACATATGGTCTCTACAGTGGTAACAAGGTTTTACTAAGATTTGACCTGGTGTCAGCTAGTTTTGGGACGCATGTGACCCATATGGGAACTTTGCCTACATATTGTAAAGATAATTATTCAGGGATTTAAATTAAAGTAATTTGAGTTTGTTTTTTTCCCTAAACTTGGTAAAATAAATTTATCAACTCAAAGGATTGAAGCAGAAGACCCAAAGTATACTAAAGAGAGCTGATTTTGTGTTTTGCCCATTTAAACCTTGATTTCAGCACCATGAATAAAATTGAGATAAGATAAACGACGTCCCAGCGATCCCTTTAATGGATAGAGGATGATTAGGTCACAATATACTAATTCTATTCCTATGTAATTTCATGTATAAAGATCGCTGTGCCGTAGTGGATATGGTGGCTGCCTAGCGATCAGCAGGTCATGGGTTCGAACCCCAGTGGGATCGTTCCTTTGATCTCTCCCAAATACACCAAGTACTGGTTCTAGTCCCAGGAAACGGACTCGAGAGCATTTATATAAGCCTACGGCTTTCGATGCAATCGAGCTAAAATAAATAGGTTTAAACTAAACTAATTTCATGTAAAACCTTCACCTTAAGTCAAAAATAAAGTCAACATTTTAAACATAGGGACCCCCATAGCCATATATTTTCTTGCAGAGCATTTAAAGCTGATTTTGTTTATTCTTAATTAATAAATATCCTGATTTCTAAGCTTGCGTGTTTTGCTTATAACCTGGGAATTATATATTTCTCAGGTTTTTCCAAATATTTGTTGAGATGAATCTAAGAACGGTATTGAAAACTTTTGAGAGGTAATTTATGCATTTAAACAAGTTGCCAGGTTGGAGTTTTTAAATCTCATAAAACAATTTAAAATTCATTCAAACATACATTTTATCCATCAACTTCTAGTATTGGACTTGTTTTTATGTGGAGTATCCATCTATCTTATTATCACCAGTATATTCTATCTATTGCAAAATATTGCATTTAAAGCTAATTTAATATAAAGAAGTGAAACTCCAGTTGCTCCAGCAGTATTGCATTCCTATTATACACATGTTCGTGGTCTTTTATTATAGCAAGTGACCAATTGCAAAAAGAGTACGGCACAATACGATTTAACAACATACACACATAGTAGAATGAAGCTGGGGTCACGGCCTTGGAACGGTCAATGCTAAGCACTGGGGGTTTAAACCAGTTTTAGAGCGCTGATCAACCTCACACTTGGCCCAGCAATATTCATGATACATATAAATGTAAATAAAATTTAACCTCCATAGCATTGCAACTCAAATTAAACAGTAATAAAAGGGAATTAAAACTATATAGCATCATATAGTTAATATTGCAGATCATCACCGTGCAAATACAGGAAGAAGCAGCAATATTGGGTGTAAAAGATCCATATTACATAGCTTGGTTGTTTATGTGACTGTAATATACTATGAAAAGAAGACGTGTAATTAAAATTAATGTAATACCTAAAAAGAATAACCGTATAAACTGAGGCAATAATTCATCAAAACAAAAATTATACATTTGTACTAGCAATGATAAAAAAGCTGCGTGATCTCTTCACACGTATATTATTCAAAATAAATAAAAACAAAGCTTAAAATTAAATAAATCAATTGTAAAACTCCCATCAGAGAGAAAATATTAATAAAATTGAACAATAAACTTGATGACCTATGAATGTAGCAGAGACAGTTAAAGTAGATCAAATGACATAATTCAGAAGCAATGACACCATGACGTCACCAGTAACGAAATCAAATATTATTAAAGGGGCTGTACTGTTAAATCAAATTACCAATTAAACCAGCTGTGTTAATTGAACATTCGAGAAGCAAACATATAAAAGGGTCATTCCATTAATAATTCCAAATTTTAAGAGAATAAAGACTTATTTCTCAATTCATACTGATTACAAAAACTGAGATGCAGATGAGTATTCAATTTGGTTGAGAAAGACCTAGAATAAATTCAATGGTTTGCATTAACTTCCTGATTTGAGACAGGTTTAAAGGGACTGTCAACCACGAATGACGAAAAAAGAAATGTTCTAAAATACCGTATTTTTTTACAATTATTAGTTTATATTGATTAAAATATCACGACTGGTATATTACATTACTTGAAAAAAGTTCATATTTTCAGTATATTCAGTAATAAAATTTCGCGATGTGAAATGTGACATCGCGAAAATAGGTGACATAACTATATACACACTATAAATAACACAAGTAGGTTGAGCATTTTATATAAAAATATATACAATTCACGACGCATGCACAATTTGCATTCCTGGGTTTACCACGTGACAATGATAATCAATCTACTTGCGTTATTTATAGTTAACTGGTAGTTACCTGGTAGACATACCCAGTAAAATTTATTACAGAATATACTGAAAATCGTACATGCCAGACATCCCGATCTCGGCGGGACAACCCTGCTTTTTGGCCCTTTGTCCCGGCATCCCGATATGAGACGATTTGTCCCGACATTCGTAAAAATCGATTAAAGTCTATAAGTTCCCAATAAAATTCGCTATTCAACCTCTGTCTGGCTAAAACTTACCATCGCTTATCCCTTTATTGCCCCCAATTAACAAACCGCTTCTGCTACTCGAGTGCACCAGTGTTGTTTTTGACACCTTATCGGCGATTTATCGGCAAATTATTGATTTTATCAGGCATTCACACCACGGTGTTTTTATGATAGGGGTCACTAATTGCTACCGAAAAATTTATCAAACAGAAATAAACGCCAATGACACTATAATTCTGTGTATTATACCACCTCAGGTTATAAAAGTTATAAAACATGTCAAAACAGTGAAAACACCGATTTTGTACATCAAACAAATTGGATGCTTACCAATACGCATCGATGTTTCACATAAATTAACTTTCGTTTTCGACTGATTTTCAGAAAATAATTTGTAACATATTGCATCAATCTAAATTTAGAGTTAATTGACGATTGGTTGAATAAGAAAAGTGCTCGATGCGCTCACATCGCGTCACACGATTTACATATGTTCAAGGGGATATCCCTGTACCGATTGGATGTCAAATCGAGGCATATGGGGATACCCCTCATTTCAGTTTATTTAGTGTGTTTACTTCCGGAAAATGGAGAACGCATGTGTTCCCGAATTTCTGAAACACATTTATCGTCAATATTGGGCAAAAAATAGAGTTTTTGTAAGTTATATACAGAATTGTGACTAAAGTAAAGGTGGAATGATTG
>VMBQ01008489.1:0-22311 GCA_007657795.1 Dreissena rostriformis
ACTGTAGCGCCTGGGAAACCCGTGTATTGTATCATCGGACTACCCGATAGGCCCAAATCGTAACGTAATGACGGGTCATGACGAATGAAATCCTTCAACCTCTTCACAAACGAGTGTCCAAAGATATACACTTTCTTGGAGATGGGCGCCGCCTTCTTCGATACGTCGCGGGAGAGTTCGAGGCAAATCTCGCGAGATCTTAATTAGCTGTACACAAAGGAACAAAGGTTGTTCCTTAAACACGTAAAAAACACAAATATTGTATGTCACCGTGTAAAGAAATGTAATCCGTCTAAAACATAACAAAAAACTGCGTAATATGGTGTAAAAATAAAACGTTAATATTACCGCTGAAGAGCGTAATTGTTAGAATTTAGTGACGATAACATTGTGTACACACCGGTCTTACTGACCTGTGTACTAGCGCGAACGGAGTTGTGGGTTACACTACTTTTTCAACATGGCATGAAAGCGAAAGTAGGACAGATAAACATGTTTCTAATAATTGCTATTCTTNACATGGTCAAACTTCTGTGACTGTTAGTCATTTGCAAATAAAGATCGTTAATTGTACAAAAAAAAAACACGAATACATTTATTTAAACATAAGCATTTTTAAGTATTACAATTTATCCCATCGTATATCAGCATATACTGACCTGCAATCAAAAGATGACCCAGGATGACATACTTGGGGTGGTGATTTGCAAACATCCACGGCAAGTCGCACTTCTAATACATCAGCATGCCGGGACCATCGTTCGCCTTTACGGCGTCATGGCGGATCATGTCACGGAGTATTTGGAATAGTAGGGCCTTGCTGTGGCGGTACATCATGTAACGGGTCTCGCTTCTGACAAATCCTGTCGTCTTGCAGCTACTGCAGCAGAACCAAAGCTCTGCTTCAGTGGGTGGGCCTCGTAGCTTCACGCAGTCTATATGAAACCAGACACCCCTCTGGCAGAGGATATTGCAGCACTCCACCATCGGGATGTCGGGATGTCGGTGCGTTTCTTTTTGCAGACGCAATGAGTGCTTCCATCACCTTGCTGCCTGCACGCCGCTGAGCAGAACCATGTGTCAGGCAGGGAGTCATCTGTGAGGCCTACACACCTTAGGTGGAAGAACCGATTGGGGCAGGCCTCGTTTTCACACTGTGCCATCGGCTCGTCCTCCCTCACTTTATTGATGCCTGAGAAAGTATGACAATTAATTAAGTACATATCCAGATCTTAGGTGCGTAGATGTCTTATACTACACACATATTGGCAGTTAAAGGGATGAGCTCATGTCCCAATTGAACCGTATTAAGAAGTACATTTTTTTCTTTGACATTTCTTAATGATGTGTACCACTACCACATATTATTTTCTAGTAGATATTTATGAAATGTGACCAGTAAGATATACATTTTTTCTAAAACGCATGTACAAATGTAAAGGTTAACATTTAAAAATAGGTCACAAGGCCCTTAAATGATTTTTTTTTCAAACATGGCTTTCAGCCATGATACGATATTTGCAACAAGAAACTACAATTTCAAAAATCATTTTGTTTATATAAAGTCATTAACACTCAACAATACTTACTCGTTTTGCAAAGGCATACATTTTGGACGGCGTCATTGTCGTCAAATGTCAACGGAGACCATATTTCTTGGACGATTTTGTTTGAAAATTTGGTCAAACTCTCCCTGTGACATTGTCACATCGTCATCTAACGATTGAGTGCCCAATTGTTTCATGGCAAAAAGCGCAGACGTACCCTTCTGCCACAAATTTTAAGAACTTAACCACGTACGAAAATGATTCCGAAACGTTTTTCTTCACGCCCCGGTGGTTAAAGACGTTTCGTAGATGGTATAAAGTCCCCTTGTCCATTGACGACGACGAACTGTAAAACCGATCCATGATATCCTGCATAACAAGGAAAACATTATGACTAAAACACAGTCCGATTTAATATACAAGTAATTATACACATGCACAATAAGTAACACGCTATGTTTAAAGGGACTGTAAACCACGAATGACTAAAAAGAAACGTTCTAAAATAACGTATTTGTTTACAATTTTTAGTTTATATTGATTAAAATATCACGGTTAAAATAGGCGGTTGGTGTGGATTTCTTTATATATTTCTAAATGTTATAAATCAAAATCACGGGTTCGAACCCCACTGGGAGCGTTCCTTCGATCTCACCCAAAAGACACCAAGTACTGGTTCTAGTCCCAGGAAACGGACTCGAGAGCGTTTATATAAGCCTACGGCTTTCGATGCAATCGAGCTAAAAAAAATAGGTTTAAACTAATTAAAATAAAACAAACAAACAATTTGAGCATATCTTTAATTGCTCTTACTCCACATGTACCGGTAATAATAGATCATTATCGACCATTATTAGGGGACAAACACCATAATTGATCCCCATGAACGACCCGTAAATCGTTCATACATGTTATCTCAGCCCCTTATGCACACACCGCTGATAAGTATGGGATACCAAAGGGGTCGAAACTTTAACTTCTGCTCGAGCAGGAAAGAATGCTGCTCGAGCAGCATTTAAATGAAAAATCTTGCTCGACCAGCATTTAATTTTAGATTATGGCATTGGCCAATTAGAACTCTTTGTTATATTTGCCATTTGCTGCGAAACTGGTTTGTTTGAAAAATATGGCTGCCGCCGTGATGGTGCCTTTTTCACATCTTTTNTTTATTATTTATCAAATTAAATTTAAAGTTATTGATTTATGCATTGAGTACATGGCGATTAATTCATAACGTACAGGGCAATGCGTATGTATTCATTGATTAACTTATTTAAGTTTGTGTCGATAACGTGGTCATTAAGTTCCATGTTGGAAATACAAATCTTACATCTTGTCATTTACAGATTGACATTCCGGATGTTCGTCTAGTCGCCCACTCACGTAAATCGTTCATACGTGTTATCTAAGCCCCTTATGCACACACCGCTGATAAGAGCGTGCATGTTTTGATTGAACGTTGGCCGAATGCAGACAGCATTCGGAATACAGCTTGCAAGCGCTTGTGAACATTTCAAGTGCACGCATTTTAGCCCGCTGGGCTAAAATCTACTGGGGAAATCCCTGATTCTTCATGTATGTCTAACCTTATTAAAGAATCTGATGAAAAGTAATTATCAATTGAAAGTCATACAACTTATGTCACTTATCAGTGAATATCCCCACACTTTTTGAAAAATTGTGGTTATCTCCGCCGTCCGTCCGTCCGTCCGTCCGTCCGTCCGTCCTNTTCTGAGCAAGGTTCATGATTATTGGAAAAACAGGTGAATTTCTACAGTGTTCGCAACATTCTTCAATCTGGCTGTATGAATATTGCACAAAGCCCCTTAGAATCTTGTTTTTCCATGAAGCAGAAACAGATTTGAGCTTAGCTTCCAAGCTGGTGATTGTGCAAAAAATGTGACTTGTAAATAGTTAACAAGATTTCGTTATAACCATGTCATAAAAACTTACCCAAAATTTACCCAGTTTCGAACTCGACCGGTTATAGAAAAAGAAAAGAAGGGAAAGCCGTGCTTTACATCGACATTAAAAAAATATCGGGAGGCCACAAACGTTTCGCAACAAAATCACCCTCGACCTCTAATGTTCCGGAGCTTCCTACTCGTCTGATAATTGTGACAAATTATCTGACATAGTAAAAAGGAAGATGGGGCAATAAATGTGGCCTCTATAGTGTTAGAAAAGTAAAAATGCTGACGACGAACGACGGACAAAGGGTGATCACAAAAGCTCATCATGAGAACTTTTGCTCAGGTGAGCTTAAAAATGTCCCCGAAATGTTGTATATTAAATGTAAATATAACGTTTCCAATTTTAGAAATAGTTAACGCTTATATTGAAAACGTTTCTATTTTAATGAGATAAAACGTCTCTATTTTTAGATTCTCACACGTGACTCGGTGACGGTGGCGGTGGATGCGGTGTTTTACGCTCGAATCTCCGACGCAACCAAATCGATAATTAACGTCGAGAACGCGCATGCGTCAACAAAGCTCCTCGCCGCGACCACGCTGAGGAACGTGCTGGGAACCAAAGTGCTCTCGGAAATTCTCAGCGACCGCGAGAGCATTGCCAATACGATGCAGGTATATCGTCTGACACACGAATAAGGAGATTGTTTATGTACCGGTATTTAAGCCAGAGTGTCATTTTTTTTCAAACAAAATACTTTAAAAAAACATCGCTTTTATATCCGACAAAAACATCAGGTTAGTTTCTAAAAACATCAGTTTAATACACTGTATAATGTAATAAGAAGGTGCATATATAAACCAAGCGGAGCGGGCATCGTTTTAACGTGTTCGACAGAAAAGCGCATTAAATATTTCTGGCAAAAGACCCTTATACTAGTAGCTAACTGGATTTAGTGTCTTTTCTCGTCAAAACTCTTTACACTATCAGCGTTGTGATTTACTGCATACTATTTCAGCGTTAATTGATGCAATGCGGTTAAAAAGGGAGCTTTGATTATATGGGCATAAGCAAACAGCATTATAATGTCTGAACCACGTGTTGTCAATTTTAGTCGATCCTGGACCACGCGACGGACCCCTGGGGAGTGGATGTGGAGAGAGTGGAAGTGTGAGTTATGCAAGTGTCCATATATTGAAATACCTTTAAGACATTCTTTACTGAATGAGGAACTTGTGCTTTTTTGTATAGTTTTTCACGTGTTGTTTTTTGATATCAACTTACGAAAACAGTTTTTCTCACACCAGTGCCACAACAAAACCAATGTATTTACCAATAATGTGGCTTATTCTATCTTTTTATCACTGAAACGCGCCGACAACAGTCGTTTTCAATTTTTTTAAATGTTCGCTTCCCAGGAAGGACGTCCGACTTCCGGTTAACATNATAACGCGAATAACATTATCTTTAATTTATTGTTGATGTGAAAACACAATGTAATGAATAATAGATCTAGTGGCTGGTTTAACCCTGACGGGGTATAAAAATTTATTTAACAATTCTAGTTATTGTTGTTATTTGCAATTTTTGATCGATGTGAGCGTTCGTGATCTCTCAATGTCTGGAATCCATCGTCGCGGGGACTTTCGTTGTGCGTCGTTTACTTTTGACTGGAAAATACTCCAGATGCGATATTTCTTGCTCAATCAGTTGTACACGTCTTCGCGGTTACAAGTCTACTTAACATCACGGTCGAAGATTCTCGGGGAGGTCAAAGTAGACACGTGATATCTCAAACTGACCCTTCATGAACTCCATATCGGCCTTTGTGACGTTATCACTAGCCGCAGTCCACACGGTGAGCGTGTAGGCACGTGACTGCGACAACAGCCAATCAAATTCCTCTAAAGAATCTCTGAACTGTTCCGCTCGTACGGGGAACGTTATTGGTCGATGGATGTTCTTGCAAAACTCGTGCATTTCCTGCACCATTGCCAGCGTGTATTTCAGCGTCGTGTTTTTAGCTTTGGCAACAGTGGTCCAGCCGATAGAGAACGTTGCGTCGGGGAAGAGTTTGGTGACGTTTAGGAACATGTATCGGACGACCAAAGGAGGGGCGGGAGCAGTGGGTCCCTGTAAGAGGTCAGCGTTCAGCCAGACTGGACCCTTAATGAGGCCTCGTTTACTGGCTGCGATTTGCAGCGCAGGTACGACAGCCTCGATCTCTTTGAAGTCGAATTTCATACCCTTGTTGACCTTTAAAGAACAAATTAACCATAATTTATACGTCAATCAACACCAACACAACATGAGGTTTATGATAAAATATTTTATCAAATTAACAAATTAGTTCCTTTATAATCCAAACCATTAAAGATATATCGACACCACGTTGTACCAGGGTGAATTATCTCCCTGTTATTTTAACGTTAGTATTGCCTCCCTTTACAAACTTTTATTACTGACAAACGTTATATTGAATTATAATAATATTTTCTTTTGGTGTATCTATTATTATTTTACGTTGTTTCGAATTGACTTTAAGTTTTTTTGTAGAACTTTATATTTATTTTGCCGCAGACAATCTTGAAGTCGGGCGTTTAAAAGGTTCATAAACAGAAAATAAGAAATGATAGCAACGTTTTTTCTTCAATGGTACATTGTGACTTTTGTACACAAAAACTTGTCAATTACGCCTGTAGGGAAGACTTTAATTTCTGTATTTGTGTTGATTTTCTTAATATCGAAAACGATACCGATTCAGAATCTTCTTAAAGGAGAAAATGGGACCCGGATACAGTTACGACGCTATTATAATATACAAGAGCTGACGAATGATACAGCCCTCTAACAATAAAATTTATAATTGCAAAAATAGCAAATGTTTTTAAAGATTGTAGTTAAAATCGCAATTTCAATAATTACACTGAATGTACATTATAAAAATTACTGACCTAGGAAGACGGATTCCTTTTTGTTGATTTTTATTGAACAGCGTGTGTGAGTTTTGTAATCATATTCTATAAGAGTGGTCATGGACATTATAATGTCTAAGTATTTTTCCATGCGCATCTAAGCGGAGATTATAATAAGCGATATGCTTAACATTTCCCCGCTCATAAGCAAAGTGAACTATATTCAACCAGCACAAAACCAGAACAGCCTGCGAGAAACTCAAAGTCTGTTCCGGTTATATACTGTTTGCTGCTCATCAGTTCCTTAGGGTTGAATATGAAGCCTTATAAACTTGAATCTAGTAAAATTATATTAAACGTATTTTGTTTCTAAGGGACTGCAAACGCGTCAAGGGGATTTTCTGAGCGTTAAAGGTTTAAACTTGTATTTCATAGTCTACCTTGATAATCTCGTCGAGCCACTGAGCGAACGTGAGGTTGTTGTTCTCGCCCTTGTCATGCGCCATGATGGGAACCTTGGAATTGCTGTCGAACCGAATGTCGCCTTCAATCATCATCACGTTCCCTGAAGCAGACAAACATGTCATGTGCTGTTTGAAGATCACCTTATGGTGGTGGGCAAGCACACTAGTGCCATGATCATCGTAGTTATCCGTATATTCTGTATTGCAGAGTATCAAGATCGTTACCTTCTTAGCATATGAACACTGCACTCAAATCCTTGACAGACGTATGGTTCCTGATTCTATACACTTACTGGATAAGTGTAAAGGCACAAAGAGCACTTGCATATTTTTTAAAGTGACATTAGTGATAGGTTGTGGCAAAGTTTCACTGTTGAGCAGTAAACCCCTTCATTTTTAGCCTCGCTCTGAGAAAACAAGGTTTAATGCATTTGCATTAACTGTATTTTTGCTACGAAGAGACTTCCTAAACGAAAACTATAATAAAAGAGAAAAGTTTTGTCCTTGATTAGCTTGTGAGGACTATACAGGCTAATCCGGGATGACACTTTACCCACATGCATTTAGCCCGCTTCTCATAGAGCGAGTCTCATTTACTTTCTAAAGGGAACTAATCATCCTCAGAAGAAGAAGGTAATACAATTTTTATTATTTTAAAGCGTAACGGTAACAAAAAGACCCATCTAATCTGCAGCGCTAATGCCTTTCAATTATTTACGCAAACAATCCGATAATTTATGATATTCCATTAAACGCCTAGTACAATCATACAATTCAATGTTAAACAACGCCTTTAATTTGTGAAAAGCTAAAATGAAACTACTGCAGCGTTTTTTATCGCAAGCAACAGACAAGCAGGTCAAACACACGGCAAGGGAAACAACTGCTATAAAAACAACAACATTCCTCATAGCGTTTACTCACAGGGGAAGTTACTGTATCGAGGAGGCAATTTCCTAGCAGAGTTAATGTTCGCTTCTCACAGCATATACAAGTCATAATCGAGGTACAAGAGAGTGGCGCTAAGTTAGATGAAATAATTGTCGCTATCGAAGATTATGTGACGCGGAAGCTCCCTTTTGTATGTGAAATTCCACAACGAAACAAATTTATACCTGCCTCTAGGAAAACGGGTACTACACGTAGCCAGGGGAATAAAATAACTGATTTCACATTGTAAGATTACCTGAAGTAGCAGCATTAAGCAGCTCCCATGTATCTGTATTGTGACTCCAAACAACGCTCCCGGCATCGCGTCGCTTTACGTTGAAGTAGATCAAGGGACTTCCGGCTGTAACCGCAAGCTGCCGGAACGCTGCGTCATGCGCACCGAGGTCGCACATCAGCTTACCAGCCTCGATATCGTTTCTTGCGGTAAGGACACCGTTCAAAACTGCTTGGTCATTTCCGCTTCCGCTAACGAATGTAATTATCATCGTCATCATCTTACTCTGCCGTACAAACGATCGCAAAGTGTCCCAAGACGCGACTAGGCTGCGTTCGTCGATTTCAAACATCATCGGCGCACCGAATAGACCGAAGATTTCGGACACAACATCAAGGGTCCCGGGTCCGATGCCAGTTTGGCAGCAGTGAGAAGTCAGGTCGATGCTCAGGATAGTTCTGCTGTAAAGCGCGTGTGCCTTGGTCGCGTTGATCGCTCTGTAAACAAAAATATTTTTGTAAAGGCCCAGTCTCACTATGATGCCGGTGGAGCCCCGGTGCGTGATCCGGGATCTACCGGGATGAATCGGGGCTCTACCGGGATGAACCGGGGCTCCANCAGAATTATGAGCACACCATTTGAAGTATTGCTTATACACGAGCCTCTTCTTAAAACTCTTTGAAATTGTTATACGTGTAGTACGATAAAACGCATAGATGGACAAGAAAAGTTTTGCTACACCTGTTAATATTTTTTGTTCAACTATGGATTAGGTTTTAGAAGATAAATCATTATGCAACTTTGATTATTTTACGCAGTTTATTTGTAAAGACATACATTTATTGCAACACTTAAATTATCATTCCGGTTCTCGCCGTTCGACCGGTGTTAGCAAACCGTGAAGGACCGGGGCTCTACTGGCAATAGTGAGACTTGGGCTTTAGATTTATGTGTGTAAAGGACGTTTTGCTATCAGAAATGCGCGGATTCTTCAAATGTTCCAAAATCAACACAAATCACGCACGTATGTACAGGTAAGTCAAATGACAGTATCATCCCACGCCGTGATGCCCTTCACTTTCCAATGTTACCTTGTCTTTTATGGTCTTCTTCACTTTGCTGCGTCAAAGAGTTTAACATTTGAGGTAAGTTTCATGAAAATCCTTTTAAGGGCACAGGCAATGAAGAACGGATATAAAGATAACGATCCAATAATTTCATCTTTCAACCTTTAGTAGGATTATGCTTTCCAACGCAACATATTTGGGATGAATGACTTTTAAAAGATTTTTTTTATTATTTTAAATAAAAATTGTCGATGCATAACTATAACGAGATGTTTTTAAATAACTATTCAAAGCATAATGTTGCGCTGGGCCACCATCGAACAAGCTCCTCGAAATATTAACTGATTTTACTCACTTTTGTCACTTTTTATTCCAACGCAAACAGGTACTATTTGTGTTACCTAATTTGACTCTTTATATTTAGTATAAACAACCAAAAGAAATGTTATCTAAAATAAAAATAAATAAATCTTTAAATAATAAAATAACAATAATATTTAATTGACCTTAATCACGTGGTTTGAAATTACGGCAGAGATTTGATAAGAAAACGCACTCGGAACCAGTCAAATATCTGCAAAGATGTGCGCCATGGCCATGGTCTCGTTAAAATAAATAATATAGCCTCGCTTTGGAAAAACGAGACACCATGCATGTGCGTAAAGGGTCGTCCCAGATAAGCATGTGCCATCCACACAGACTAATCTTGGAGGACACTTTCAGCCTAAACTGGATTGTGGCTAAGAATACACTTCCTTTAAAAGAAAAAATCCATAAAAGCGCAAAGGCTTAATCAGGGACGACACTAAGCGAACCTATATTGAGCCCGTTTTCCGAGAGCGAAGCTCATGTAATGATATGTTTCGTGTTCTGAGAAAACTGGGCAAAATACTTGTTTGTAAATTGTCATCCCATATAAGCCTGTGCAGTCCGCACAGGCTAATCAGGAACGACAATTTCCGCTTTTCTGGAATCTGGGATGATACTTTACGCACAAGCATTTTGCCCAGTTTTCTCAGAACACGCCACATATAAAGTTTACAACTCACTTAATGAACTCGATCCTATCGCCGGCGCTGCGGTACGGAAGTGAGACGATGATCACATTTGGATTACCACTACTCAAGAACGCGTTCAGTGCAGTCGTGACGTCATCGCTCGATGGTGACATCAAATTGAGCTTTAATACGAGTTTAGACATTGTTGTCGTTTCCATGGCATCTGAGACGGTAATTGTTGTACTTCCAATGACAAGGAACCTTGATGGCGAATTCCGAACCGGAAGATTTGCGACATTGTAGTTTTCTATAATGAAACATTATGATTAAATATTAGTTAAGTTTATATCATTGTTTATTGGTAAATAAGTTGTTAAAGGCCAGTAGAAATAAGGTTTAAGTAGAAACGACGGAATTAAACCCCGAGGACTTCGTTAGCCCCTAACGTGTTTAAAAGGCACGCAATTGAACGACAAATAGTTGTTAATAGGACGATTTACAAAGCTTATGCGAAATTTATGTCCAATTATAACGCAATCAAACAAATGCGTTTACAATCTTCATGAGTTTAATTTTACTCTCCTAAGACTACTGTTTGCGTTGTTTAATATGGGAGTTTATAACATGACTTACGCTCCAGGAGTGAAATAACGTAATGCTCAATTTTGTTTATTACACGGGTGTTATTTCACTAGTTATATAACTATGCAAATTAGCCGAATCACTTAAAAGATATTCATACGCGCTGTCAAAGACAAGGCATTTACAACCGCAATTTGCTTACCCACAATGCACTTTTTTTTTACTGCGGAGTGCAGCTTATAGTTACACAACCATATAGGCTTATTCGTCCAGAACTACTTCTCATGCTCAGGTACACACAATGACCGCATTGCTGCTTCGTTATAGATATCGACCTTTCCTCTATATGGAACGGAGGGGAATACATGTGTGTTTTAAAGCATTTTGTTGGTCATGTTATAAATAGAATCTTGCATTAGTGGTCGTTTTGTATTGAATTTATTAAACTCGTCATCTAAATGAAGATAAAAACTCGGCAAGCCTCGTTTTTATCTTCATTTAGATGACTCGTTTAATAAATTCAATACAAAACGACCACTCATGCAAGATCCTATATTTACTTGCATAATGTTGATGTTTATTTAAACATTGCTGAGTTACGTATTTGAATATAAGTTAGAAATACGATATCTATACTGATGTCTTGCATGTATTTGTCATGTGATGAACTGTATAGGCAATCGGTCCCTTGCTCCAAATTAATGACCAGCAGATGTTAACAAGGTTTATTTGTAAGTAATATTCATGGATTCCAGTACTCCTTGATTTTACCGAAACAATTAAATAAGACGTTAACGGTAACTCTGTACTGTAATCTTGTATAACTCACGTCCAGTTATGTTCGTCAAGTCATCCTTGACCGCGATAGCTCCACTATACCATTTCAACGTAAGTCCATCTGGCACATCAATAAACGTCTCTGTGTCCGTTTTGACGACAGGTTTTGGTGGCATCGGGGGCGTACGGTCTGGAAATGAGACGAAGACATCTTTGGATGGACAGGCTTAATGCATGTGCGTAAAGTGTCATTCCTAATAAGCCTGTTCTTGATTAGACACTTTTCGCTTTTATGGATTTCTCGTTTAAAGGAAGTCTCTTCTAAACGAAAATCCAACTTAGGCGTAAAGTGTCATCCCTGATTAGCCTGTGTGGACAGTACAGGTTAATCTAGGACGACACGTTACGCACATGCATTCAGCCCTTTTTTCACAGAGTGTGGCTCATTCATATTTATAATTTTATCGATTTGTGTAAAAACTATAATGAACTATTTGTAATAAAAAAAACACGAAAGGAATACATGGATTGGATTGTGTTTGTTTCATATGTAATACGGTGTGTTAAGGTTGAATGGACACTCTTCATATGGAGATTCGAATATGTTGCTGACAAACGAAAGTAAACAAACAATGAATCGTTTGGTTCGGAGTTTGGTGGTCCGAGTTGTTTTATATTTGAAGTCTGCTGTATAGAATAAATGCGAGCCTTGGTGATGTAGGTGTAAGCTGGATACTTGATTGCGTACCACAGAAGTGTTTGGCAATGCCTGTATGTAGTATTGAAAGTGCAATTATTTTTTAAACCTCGTATCGCGTTTTCGCATTTTCGACCTGGAATTACATCTGCGATAACTCTTTACAGAAGCATAAAAGTGTACGATTCGATATCGCGATATTAAGTTCGCAATATCGCATCGTTATCTCCCGACATTGTATTTTGATGCCACTCTACAGGTCATATCGTGCATATCCTGCATTTAAATTCTCGCACTTGTAATCTTATTCTACGGAGAGTGAAAATGTGAATACTGCCCAAAACAAGCAATCGCTCAGTATTCACCCATTACGTCTAAATATGTAAAAAAGCTTCCGATACAAAGATCAAACAATTGGCCCTAACGGAACACTGCGGTATACATACCTGCCTCCTTTGTCACCACCACCACTATGAGCGCTATCAGGAGACCCAACAGGAGCACTGCAGCCACAGCGGATATCAGCAACACCCGTCGGGCACCAACCTTCGCTTCAGGCATATCGTCGTCGTCGTTGTAGGGTAGTTGTAGTGATCACAGAAGCGTCAATTTATATCTGGAGCAAAAAACAAATGCTGAACATGGTTGATTCTTGAGCATGGGAAACTACGTATAAGGTTGAAAAGGGGACATCAAGAGCAAATATATATTTGTATTTTTTTTTCAAGAATCTTTGATGATGTTTTAGACATTAACCAATTTACGGCGCCGGCCATTCAAGCAGTATGGAAATGATGAAACGTTGCACTATATATTGACATGGTCCCTTTTCATTTATGTAGAGTAAACATACCTACGTGGTGAGAAAAAAAAACTTGTATATGCAAGGGAATCAGATATCCATACCACGAGAATGATTACGCGACAGCACGACGACGATAACGTGACTTTTCTATGATGATAAGGCGACAAAACGAAAGTAGAATGACAATAATGCGACAGTACGATGATGATAACACACTATTCTATCGAATTATCATCATCATACTGACGTTTTATAGTGTCTTCGTCATCGTACTATCGCGATATCATCATCGTACAGTCGCGTCATGTAATCGTACTTTTTCGTGTTGTCGCGTTCTCGTCATCATACTGTCGTGTTATCGTCGTCTGTCGCGTATCGACTTACGATCAATCCATGTCGTATTGTACAGTAGGACTGTTTTGAGAAATCTGAGATAATGTTAAACAAGAGGGCCATAATGGCCCTGAAACGCGCACATGAGGTCGAGGTTAACCAATGGTCGAAACTTGATCTGGTAATCTTGTTTTTGGCCACATGTGGCCTGCCTTGGTTATGTTAAAAATAACATTATGATCAATCTTAATCAAAGTTAAGTCATAAATGTGGCCTCCTTAATAGCAGCCAGGGCTTTATATGATTTGAACAGATGGCCAAGGTTTAGGTTACACGTGAACCAGATTCGAACTCGGTCCAGATATTGTACACATTTAAATTGTGACCAAGTTTTGTCAATATTGAAATAGTAATGTGGTTTCTAATATGGTACAAACATGGTTATTATAAGATTTGACCGGGTGACCTAGTTTTTGAACGCATGTGACGCCCAAAATCAATTTTGGCTAAGATATTGACAAAATAAAATTTTCGGACAAGGTTTCATCGAGATTGTGCCATACATTTTGCATCCTAAGTGGTAATGTGTTTCTAAGATTGTGCCAGATGACCTTCTTTTGAGATGTACGTAACCCAGATTTATACCCTGTCCAGATATTATCAAGGTAAACATTCTGACCAAGTTTCCTCAAGATTGAGTCATAAATGTGGCCAACTTCCTAAACAAACATGGTTTTCCTAAGATTTTATGTCGTGACATATTTTAGGATGCACGTGATCCTGATTCGAACTCAGCCTGGATTTTGTAAAGATACGCGTTCTAAGGTTTTAATAACATTTGACCTGGTGACATAGTTTTTGGACGCACATGATACATATCCGAACATTGCTTATAGTGTGTCAAGATTTACATTCTGACCAAGTTTCAACAAGATTGAGTCATACTTGTGGCCTCAAGAGCTATAACAAGGTTTTTCTAAGATTTCACCTGGTGACCTAGTTTTTAGACGCATGTGACTCGCATTCAAATTCAGTCTATATATTTTCAAGATAAACAGTCTGAGCATCAACACTGGATGAAGAATGCGGCCTCTAGTGTGATAACGAGCTAAGAGTTGAAAACGCACGTACGGCGGACACCGGACATAGAGTGATCGCACCAGCTCAAGGGAGCTAACAAGTAAGCCGTTGTGTCATACCTTTCGCTGAATATAATTTATCTATATGGGCATGGTAAAATTGGCTCATAAAACTTAGAAATAGTGATTGGTAAAAGTTGGAATGGTTCTGCATATAATGTATAACACGTTGTCTGAATAGAACTGTAATATAATGTCATCTCGACAAAATAATGAGGAAATAAACATCATTCAACATCAACAAAAAGTAAAAAAAAATAAATGTGTGTGAAAACTTCGATGATACACATGTATACAAGCTATAAAATCGCTTGCATACGTTTATTTAAATTAAAAATGTCCGATTACCGGATATGGGTTGTGTAAACATGTACCGATATATTAAAATGGAACAATACCATAATTATAATATTGAAGTTAAGTAAAGATTATTTGTGGCGCGTCGTGAGAAAACCGGGTAAAATGCTTGTGCGTAAATTGTCATCCCAGATTAGCCTGTGCAGTCCGCACAGGCTAATCAGGGACGAAAATTTCCGCTTTTATGGTATTTATTGTTTAAATGATGTCTCTGCTTAGCGAAAATCCAGTTAAGGCGGAAAGTGTCGTCCCTGATTAGCCTGTGCGGACTGCACAGGCTAATCTGGGATGACACTTTACGCACAAGCATTTTGCCCGGTTTTCTCACGACGCTCCACATTTTATGTTTACAGCTCATTCCTACATTGCATGTCTTCTCGGCTTAATACAAACCGATAAACACTCGACGTTACCCTTTATTATTCTCAATCGGTGTCAAAGCTTTTTTAAGGCTATTTTTTAGTATTATTGGTTATTAGCAAATATACAAAACGAAAGCAGTACTTATACAGCGTGATAATCCAGAGCATATGCACGGCCATAGTGATCATGATACCGTTTACTGTCCATTCTGTAGAATAAAATACTATAATTGTAATTTATAACTATTTGCCTATAATGTTGAATCACCCATACTGAATTACGCAAAATTGTATTTTATTTCGTATTTCATCCGACATATTTTAAAACCCGGAAAGGACCAGTTTATATAGCTAGTGTTTCCATAATCTGTATGAATTAAATACAGCGCAGATAAAGCCACCATTTAACACATATGAACATTAACATGAAAATCTAGTAAGGTTGTTGAGGTTAAAGTATAACAAATAACCTATAATTCCTTTATTCACTTTTTGTTAATATTTCATTTTAATCCGAACACTTTGAAAACACAACCGAAAAATTATGTTACAAAATGTTTACCTTAATATACATGTAGTTACCCTGTTCCACTTAACTGTCGACTTCATTATATTGGTTTAACGATAGCGTATGTCGAAACTTAATATTCTTAGTGTGCCATTCGGTACTAATATCATATCGCTCGTTGATAAATAACAGTTCCCGTTACATGACGTCGTGCATTCGTAACAGAGTGTGTGGCATTCATAACAGAGTGTGTGGCGTTTATAACAAAGTGTGTGGCATTTATAACATGACGTAAAGTATACATAACAGAGTGTCGGGCATTCATAACATAGTGTGTTGCATTCATAACAGGTCATGGGGCAGTCATTACACAGTGTCGGGCATTAACAACAGAGTAGTGGGCATTCATGACTGCTTATCGATCATTCATTACACAGTGTGAGAAATTTAAAACATGACGTCGTGCATTCGTAACATAATGTCTGGCATCCAAAACAGAGTGTCGGTCATTCATAACATAGTGTTATACGTTTATAATAAAGTGTAGGACATTCATAACAGAGTGGCGGGCATTCATAGTATATAGTAAGGCAGTAAAAATTCAATACAGAGTGTAGGACATTCGAAATATAGTGTCGGGATTTCCGAACAAAGTGTCGATCGTTCATAAAGGTGTGTCAGACATTCATAACAAAGTGTCTACAATTCAAATTAGAGTGTCGACCCTTCATAACAGAGTGACGATCGCTCATAACAGTATGTCGGGATTTAATGGAGTAATGATCATTTTCTGAAAATATTGTAATATGGATCACGGTTTGTTTAAGGTTTCTTTGAAAAATCACAAAATCAATTAAAACAACAACAAGCGAATTAACAGAATACACTCCGTTCATATTAAGGTGCATAACATAACTGCAAGTATCACATTTGCGTCCTGTATTCAAAAAAACTTTTTACATTTCGAACTGTACTGCGCGGCCTGTAATCACGGGCGCCACCTCTTTTTTGCGATTCATTAATAAATGAGCCAATGCTACTTCCGAGGTGGCGCTAATGACCGGATGTTTTGAATTTTCACGAATAATTCTTCAAGGCGAGTAGGTTTTCTATGTTTTTTCAACATATTTCGCATTATTTCAAATATCGGGCAATGTAGTGCGACTCAGCGAAGATTGATTCGTCCACAAATGTATAGACACATACAATCACAACCCATTTGGAAACGTGCGGACTTTTATAAGTTGTCGAATGGTGGAGTGTTTGAAAGCAAATCGATGGCTTCCGCCTGTGTTACGAGCTAATTTCCACCAGATTAATTCGCTAACGACATGTAGCGATTGCGTTCAAAAGATACTAGTTGCTGCATTCACAAACAAATATGCGTGTTGCAGATCTAATAGATAATTTTGTATTTTTCCAAAAGAGACTGAGCCAATGCCAAGAAGGTGGCGCAAATGACAGGAGGTGGCGCCAATGAACGATATATGAATCATCAAATGACTAACATTTGATAGATAATGTTCCTTTTTCATATTATTTTTTTTAATATTTTTCAACGTAAATACGTAAACCATAATCTATACAGAACTTATACACATTCTAAAAAACGCAAGAAATTCTCAACATTCTAAAAAAAGTTGTAGAATGTGTTCATACAGTAAGATAATTCGCGAAATAATTTAAAGATGTTACTTCTGCTTGAAACGATTAGTTTTGTCCCCTAATCTGAATGCTTAATTCGCGAAAAGGCAAAGGTCAGCGAATCTTAATTAGGCTTAAATATGTCGTTTGTTCCAACTAACATCTCCAAAAAAATAAGGATAGCTCGGTATTTAATTGTTTACCTTTTTATGCCCCCTTCTTCGAAGAAGAGGGGGTATATTGTTTTTGGCTGTCTGTCTGGCATTCTGTCTGTCTGTCATTCTGTCCCGAAACTTAGACCTTGGTCATAACTTTTGGAATATTGAAGATAGCCACTTGATATTTGGCATGCATGTACATCTCATGGAGCTGCACATTTTGAGTGGTGAAAGGTCAAGGTCATCCTTCATTGTCAAAGGTCAAATATATGGCTTCAAAGCGCAGTAGGTGGCATTGTGTTTCTAACAAACACAGCTTTGTTTACTTCAACTACTACAACTACTACTTATAGTTCTACTGCTGCTGATGACGCTACTATCTCTATTACTCCTACTGCCGCTACTTATACAAATGCTACTATAACTAATCAAACTTCTTCTACTACTTCTACTACTACCAGTACAACAACAACAAAAACTACTTCTACTACTGTTGCTGCTGCTGCTACTTCCTCTTTTACTACCACTGCCGCTACTAATACTATGGATACTATAACTTCTTCCACTTAAACTACTACTAGTACTTCTACTTCTATAACAGGTAATAGTACTGTAGCATAACACCTTATCAGATCAAAATCAATAGAAAGTCATGTTGGTTGAGTATCGACTTAATAATTTAAACTATTGATTAAATGTTTATGTAAATTCTGAATTTTAAATAAAATTGTGATTCCATCAATAATCCTTTCATAGTCAATAATACCATCAAATGTATATGACCCATATATTTATCTATGATTATTTTGATAACGAAATATTATGATATCCATAAGACACGTGCATTTGTTTGTTACTACAAAACTATTGACAACCATGTAATATAAAAAGGACTGTGTCTCATATACAAAGAGTTCAGATAAACTTCAGGTAGGTTAGACGTCGAATTGTGAATCGTGGGGCAGGCCCGTAAGGGTCAGGCCGCCCGCCTGTATGTGTGATTATTGGACTTGAAAGTTACTGAATGTATCTTGATGATTAGAATACTTTGTGGATACTTTTTAATAGAAAAAAACAATCTAAAAAAAAACTTAATCGGACTTGTGTCTGTGTTGTCATTCCACTTACTTTGTTACGGTACTACTACTACTACTTCTACTGTTGCTACAGTGCTGCTACTTCTAATGCCGCTACTTATACTACTTCTTCTACTACTTCTACTTCTAAGGTTGCTGCAGTGCTTCTACATCTAATGCCGCTACTTATACTACTTCTTCTACTACTAATACTACTACTTCTGTTGCTGCAGTGCTTCTACGCCTTATGCCGCTACTTATAACAGCTGCTATATTATAGATGTTTACAAAATGTTGTATTACTTTTAAACTTAGAAAAATACTTGCCACGAAGCCAAATTCAAATTTAACTAGTTTTCAAAACTATCTTACTCTAACTTGTACAATTAATGTACTGAAAGTTTTCAAATAATAATGACATTTCACAAAATACGATCGGTCCTTGTACTTATGTGCACAGATAATATATACTTTCCGAAATAATTTAGTACATAATACTTTAAAACCAGTTGTCCTAACGACAGTATTGGCGCGTTGTAACCAATTGTATTGGCTGTAGAATTTGTGTTTACTGGAATAACTTTTTAAGGGCCATTCGTTATATATTTTATTTAAATATCACTATGATGATAAGACAATAGATCGATTGTGTCCAGTCTTTGAAGAAATATATTTTAGGGAAGAGTATCACTATATATATTTCTCAAACTGTTGAACTTTAAAAATCATCTGGATAAGATCTATATAAAACACGTAAACGTTCATAAACCGTTGACTTCCTTGCCGTGATCATCCTCCCAAAACCACATTAAATACATTTGTTTTGTTTTTTTAAATATAAGTCGAATATACTCCATAAGTTTATAACGCACACCTTTGGTTTCTAATTTCCCTCAAAATTATATTAATTCCGTGTACATTAGAAATAACCTAGGTAGCTGTTCCGAAGCCAGCAAGTGCTTCAAACTATACACGTATTGTTGTCTATTCTTTGAATATGTTATAAATATCAACTAATAACCATGCCAAAACCATGTTTTATTTCTGTGAGCCAACACAGTTGTGTTCTAATATCAATGAAACTGTGGACAATACAATTACACAATAACATGGAAATTGTTTAAGAATATCCATATAGCATACATACAATCAAGTAAATGCAGTAAATAACATACATGCTAAAACATCAAAAAACAAAAATTAGTAAAAAGTGAAAAAATCATGGTAAATATCTGCTGATAAACATTTCCAATTATATTTAAAGCTAAATAGCTAATGTTTCAATGTATTTTATGTGTATTAAACTGAAAAATCAACGCACTTCGTTACATCGATACACTAAGTCTACATAATTGGTCGATGGAATGTCTGATACAAAAAGAAGCAGTACGTGTTGTACTTGTGACAAAATGTCACTCACAAGATATGGTTTTTGATTGAAATGGGATATTTATTAAAAAATGCAAAACAAATAACTAAAACACATCATGCACAGAATATTGGTTATTATATACACATATGTATTCTGGCTAAAACAATGAGGTATTTCAACTATAAAGTGCAAGCTGTATGGTAGGAGTGGCGTAGTTTATAGTGCGCAATCCATTTTCGAATTCAGTGGCAGGAAATACCAGAATTTTCGAAACTCGTCATTTATGTTAACATCAGTATAACCTTATGTAGTTCACAGTTTTGCTTTCCTTTGTTCGGACTTTTTATATCGTTTGTTGCGAAAGTAAATTGTGATGTTTTTCTACGTAAACACTTTTTAGTATGTAATAATAGATAAATGCTTAACATATACAAATTTGATAGTTCATAACGTATACGAAAAGTAATAAAGAAAATATAAACAAACAAGTGATGTCATCATCATTCGAAAAACAAGACAAATTACAATGAAAAAAATGGCAGTTGTTAATTACAATCTTTGATTATAGAAATCATCTACAATGTATTTTGAAATTAAAAATAGAAAAACAAATTGGTGTCACCAGTGAAAATGAAAAGTGCCTCCTTCACAATCAANTGTCCATATAAATAATATTAACAATACTGTAGATTGACACATTTAGTCTAAATAAACATCATGTACACAATGAAGTAGCATACACATAATTATGGGGATTAAAGTGATTTTTTTTAATTTGTAATGATAGGAGATATCTATTTTACACTCATTAACTTATGTCAACAGAATGGGGTGTCCCATCGTTGACACGTTATGTTGGACCTCGAACGTGACCAGATTCTATTTTAGTAACTAAAGTTCGCCGATTTGTAGAAGCGTCTGTCCGGTTTTTCTGTTAAATGAGTGAATAATATTTTAGTACATTTATACGTTTATTCGCAACGCAAAAGAACTATAAAATACAGATATTATACCAGAACTGACAAGGATGGGGCATTCAATATGAGCTGATATCCACTGACATAAATGCATATCGGCCGAGAAACAGCTAATGTCAATATGTTTTTCTGCCAGTAATGTCAGTGAAATCAGATCTGTTTTGTTTTTATATATGAAACAATAATCTTACTGACGTAATTATGGATTTGACATAATTGTGTCCCGGCTGCTTTTGCACAACCGTTATTTCTAGAAATTTATAAAGTACATCGAAGCCATCTATTTAAAAACCAAAATAACGGCAGGATAAAGGACCAAATTTATAGCGCGGGGAAACAACAATTTGTTTTATTTTAGATGTATTGTCGTTCGCATTCCACTGCCTAAACCAATGAAGTTGGTTTATGTATAGGTCATATACACATTTGTATTTCTTTAAAACATGCCATGACGCAGGAAAACTCTAAGCGTTTATGTAAAAGTATGTTCATTGAGCGAGTCGAATTTGAGTAAAAAACTTGTAAATAACGCACGACACATTTAAGATAATCCAATTTAAGAATTTCAATATCAGTGGGTAAAGTTCATGATTTTCAAACCGTATGTTATGTCTTTTAAAATTTAAAAGCATTTTTTATAGTATCTTTTTTAATTAAGTACGTTTATCAGTAAGATAATACATTTCAATGCTTTATATTATTGATAAAATGCTTTCCAATAGGCTTATATCTATTAATAAAGCTCGTGTTATTAAAATTTAAACAAACCATTATATAAACCAGTAACCAAAATTCTTACCTGTAGATTTATACAAAAATGCAATACAGTTAAGATTTTCATGGCATTTCATTGCACACAACCGAATGTTTTTTGGTATTTACCTCTGCTATCCCAGATGACTGGTTCTTTTTGTATAATAGCTGCGGCAGTCTAGGTCCAACAAACATGGATGTCTTCACTGCATAGACAGCGTGTGCAATTTTCCAGAAGGCTACACTTATTATTAAAATCGTTTCTTTTCTTGAACAAATCATTTTCGCTAGATATCAGAGCTCCTGTTGTACCAGAATGAACAAATTCTAAAGCAAAATAGTGGTTGCGTTTTCTCTACGCCAACTTTTGGAAACCAAACGCGTAACCAAGGCGCAATATGTTTTCCGTTAACTAGCTCTGCTTCGTACTTGTGATTTAAACCCTACTCGTATAAACTCCCGGCCGTGCGACTTACGTTCAAAAGCTATGGGCGACAATACTACTACTACTACTACTACTACTATTACTACTACTACTACTACTACTACTTCTACTACTACTACTACTATACTACTACTACTACTACTACAACTACTACTACTACTACTACTACTACTACTACTACTACTACTACTACTACTACTACTACTACTACTACTACTACTACTACTACTACTACTACTACTACTACTACTACTAC
>VMBQ01008489.1:26561-40437 GCA_007657795.1 Dreissena rostriformis
AGCGTCTTAAAGATACGTTTGTGCAAAACTTGTCAAGCCGATTAAGTGACACCAGTAGGGCCCTATTTTATAATAACATTAAATCTTTTGAATTCAAAGAATATCTTAACTTTGTTAACATTAACATATTTCGCATTTGTTTAACAAAATTACGTGTGTTATCACATATGTTACATATTGAATAAGGTCGATGGAGTACACCAGTTGAAAATAGAACATGCTCCTTCTGTGATTAACTTGCAGATACATACCATTTTATTATGGAATGCGATTTATATAAAGAGTTACGAGATAAATATATACCAAAGTTTTTTCGCACAAGATCAAGTATGCATAAGTTCAAACAATTACTTTAAACAACAAACACAAAAGTACTTAGAAACGTTGGCACTTAAATATTCTATCCTTTAGGGTTGAGAAAACAGTACTTATATCTATGACATGCTTTATCACATACAACGGATACACGTTTAATGTGTATCTGTTTATTATGTTTGTTGTAAAATATCTCCACTTTCTACTTATAAGTTTATATCTAACTTTTGTCATCCTGCTCTTATATATTGAAACGTCTTTTGCACTTTCTCCACCTATATGTTTATTATCATATACTTTGTATGCGCTGTTGTGTAGGTTTTGTTTTGAAAATATATTTTCCTCGTGGTTCTTTTGAACCTTTGTAACTTGTGAAAACAAACTATCAAACTATCAATAACATGTTTAATAAGTTTGTTGTAAAAGATCTTCCCTTTTTACTTATAAGTTTATATCTACCTTTTGTCATCCTGCTCTCATATATTGAAACGTTTGTGTTTTCTCTTTTTTGCACTCTCCATCTCTCTCTCATCTCCACATATATGTTTATTGTCATATACTTTGTGTGCGCTGTCTTGCCATTTATTGCTTGTAAATATGTTGTCCTCATGGGTCTTTTGCACTTTTGAAACTTGTGAAATAAACTCAAAACTATCATCATAATAACGTATTATTCGTTTTCTTTTATTTATTGAGTTAGATTTGTTTATGTTATATGTTGTATTGGTTTGTCTTAATATAATACCACCATTAGCGTAAATATGTGCGCCTGTGTTATATTTGGTCTGTTCAAAACTCATACAGATTAAAAAAAGTTCACAGCTTTGAACAATTTACCAAGCATATGTAACTGTGTCATTGGCTTAAGGATACAAAGTCATATGTATGCATTGTGTACTGTCATGCGACACATTTCATGAAACAAATAATAAAATTGTAAGGCAATCGGCCAATCGTTAAGTTTTATATAACAAACAGGCATTTATCGAAAGAGGGTCGTTTTAATAAAGAAATTTATTAATGCCGTGTATGATCACATTTCTGCATGCATAGTTATAACAAACCATTAATGTGTGTATATACTCGTAAGCTAGTTAAAGGTAATTTGTATATGTTTCCTTCATATCGAGTACAGTACAACAGTCGGCAAGAAAACAAATGTTTTTTTACCGTTTCGTTTCTGAAAATGTTATGAACAAGCTATTAACTAGTCCAGGTAAATTGAGAAACAATAACAATAATGTTAACTCGTGTTAATGATATTCTTTCTGTTATGATTTCAAATGTATAGGCTTCAGTGACATTAAAAAAAAACAAACTCAAATGCAAATTACCACCACCATTTACTGACTTGCATCATACAGGTCATACAGATCAGTAGGCATCTAGCCGATAACAATTGGACCTGACGAATGCAGTAAGTAACCGGAGAACGTGCAATACACTTCGTCTGTTCCTCCAACAAGATGATTGTAGTTCCAATCTGCCATTATGAAAACCGTTTCCCCTGCCGTTATTTCCAGGATTGCGGTGTTACCAGCAGAGAAGGGATGCATTGGGTTTTGTATTTTGTAGAAGCCGTTGACCCTGTTGAAATATATGGCAGAAACAATTAAAATCTGTAGAATCAAAATCATACTTAAACCATATGTTAATTCTTCCAACAGAACCAGCCGACCAAAGGCTCGCTTTGCAAATCATTTTCAAACTGACTTCCGGCCTTTGGTATTTTTTTACTAACATACGAAGGCATTTACAATGTATATGAACGTGCTGAATATTTTCAAATACAAACAAATATCAATAACAAAATAAACAAACTCATGAATAAAATATACTGTTAATAACCTAATCATTTTTTTTGAGAAATCAGTTAATTGAACTTGATGCAATCAAATTTAATTCAATTAATCTAATAATGAAATTATAAAATAATAATCACCAAGTTCATAGCTTATCACCTTATGACTTTTCAATAAGTATTGTTTAAGAAATCTCACATTCATCAGAAAACGGTAAATAATACAGTGTAAACGTCATTTACCTGTTCCATTTTACAAGTATAAGACTCATGTAGCTATTTGCTCGTGCCAGGCAATGAAAGTTGAATTCATATACCCCAGTTACGGGAACAACAAACACGCCAGTAGTGATGTTGTATGCTCGTTTTAAATCGACAAAAACCCGGTTGAATACAACTGCTTTCCCCACAGGAACTGTTGCATTGATGCTGAGGCCAACTGAGAAAATGACGACCGGTCCGATGTCTTAAATAACAAAAAGGTTTTTTAAAGGCAGTAAAAAACAAAGTGTCAAGTACCATACAAAATTGGTTGACGACGGCGGCGTTTTGGACCTTTCTACAGGGGTATTCACAGTTCGTTCAAGTGGATACTATGAGCTTCATTTCGCGAGGTGGGTTAAAAATAATCTATATGAACGATATTATTGTTTTTGGCAGATAAGAAACACATCTTAATCATATCTTTATTATAATTTTGTTTATGTCCTGCTCAAACATACTATTAAACGAATGCTTGTCTAAATAGTACTTAAACTATTTCCTATTTCCTATACATATACATAGATATATGTGTATGTCGGTACATATATGATTACACCTAATAAAATCACATGAAGTATCACATGAAGTGAACAGGAGACATTACTCTTGATTACGCAAGGCAGGTACCTAGTTTTGGAAAATGCCTATTGTTTGTATTGTGCCCCACAACGAAAATCAAGTTCAATAATCAGACAAATTGTCCGAGAAACTGTTAGTTCTGGCCCTTGATGTCTCCTAAATTGGTATATACAGTTGCCATACAGTCTTGATGCTTTAACCTTCAGAGAGCATTTTTTACAACTAATAATTGTTTTTTAATGTACGATCTAGTGTATACTGTGAATATCATCATTTAATTATTACAATAACATATGAAAACTATGTAAACTATGTAAATTATGTGGACAAATGAGTGGATGAATAAAGCGGTATTCACGTGTTTGTCTAAATTTACTGGAAATCGAATGCAGTTTTTAAAGCAATGTGGCCCTAAAAGTAATACTGTATCCTGTGAAAGTTTAAACAGTTTTCTTCTGGGCCATAAATAATTATTTGTAAATTAATTAATACTGTATCCTGTGAAAGTTTAAACAGTTTTCTTCTGGGCCATACATAATTATTTGTAAATGTTGAATGTAGATATAAATTTAGCGAAGCAATTTTACCAGTCACTTCATGTTCGGTATGCTGTATTTCGTCCCAAGATATGATAGGATTATCAGCGTTAATACGTATTGCTTTTGAAAATGTATTAAGGTCGGCGTGGGCACGTTATGAGATCGTATCGCAGAAAAAAACTTTGTATACACCATACAATTTAAATGATTTGTGCTTGAAAAATTACCTTACATTGTTACACCATTTATTGCATCGTTTCAGATAATACATTCGAGTCTCGCTCTGTGAAAAGGGGGTTTAATCTATGTTTGTAAAATGTCGTCCCAGATTAGCCTACGCAGTCCGCACAGGCTAATCAGGGACGACACGTTTCGCTTGCATTGCATTTTTCGTTTCAAGGAAGACTCTTCTTGGCGAAAATCCAGTTAAGGGGGGAAAGTGTCGGTCTGCACATGCTAATCTGGGACGACACTTACGCACATGCATTAAACCCCCTTTTTACAGGGCGAGGCTCATTTGTTGTGTTGTTTTGTTGAAATTATATGTGTTGATCCCTTCACAATTTCTTAAACTCTATCCACGAAGACCAATTTAATGACATATTTTTTTTTAATTCATTCGCACGCACGATGTCTGATTTAACAAATTGTGCATCATTCACATCAGAAATAGTTTGTTATTGAATCATTAATCATGGGGTATATGTGTTGCGACGTTGTATGATGAAAAGTCGCGCCTAAATGTTTACTTAATCCCGATCGGTTACTGAACCGTTTATGTGGATATTTGGATATAAATAAGTTGAATTGAATTCATTATCGAAGGTTGGGTGTACAATTGTTGTATCCGATATAAAACTGATCGGTAGCAACGACAGTTTTACGTTCATTGCAAAACATATTTAAATATCATAAAACATATCTTATAGATAAAAAGTATTAATTTGGACTGGATATGGTTCGACTGTTCGTCAACTGAAGAAATAGAACTTCGTTTATGATATAAACCCATGTTTACTGCAGTCAACGTGTACAATAAATCATAAGCAAAATATATATACACGCAGGTGTAGCATAATAACGCGAATAACATTATCTTTAATTTATTGTTGATGTGAAAACAAAATGTAATGAATAATAGATCTAGTGGCTGGTTTAACCCTGACGGGGTAAAAAATTGTATTTAACAATTCTAGTTATTGTTGTTATTTGCAATTTTTGCTCGATGTGAGCGTTCGTGATCACTCAATGTCTGGAATCCATCGTCGCGGGGACTTTCGTTGTGCGTCGTTTACTTTTGACTAGAAAAGACTCCAGATGCGATATTTCTTGCTCAATCAGTAGTACACGTCTTCGCGGTTACAAGTCTACTTAACATCACGGTCGAAGATTCTCGGGGAGGTCAAAGTAGACACGTGATATCTCAAACTGACCCTTCATGAACTCCATATCGGCCTTTGTGACGTTATCACTAGCCGCAGTCCACACGGTGAGCGTGTAGGCACGTGACTGCGACAACAGCCAATCAAATTCCTCTAAAGAATCTCTGAACTGTTCCGCTCGTACGGGGAACGTTATTGGTCGATGGATGTTCTTGCAAAACTCGTGCATTTCCTGCACCATTGCCAGCGTGTATTTCAGCGTCGTGTTTTTAGCTTTGGCAACAGTGGTCCAGCCGATAGAGAACGTTGCGTCGGGGAAGAGTTTGGTGACGTTTAGGAACATGTATCGGACGACCAAAGGAGGGGCGGGAGCAGTGGGTCCCTGTAAGAGGTCAGCGTTCAGCCAGACTGGACCCTTAATGAGGCCTCGTTTACTGGCTGCGATTTGCAGCGCAGGTACGACAGCCTCGATCTCTTTGAAGTCGAATTTCATACCCTTGTTGACCTTTAAAGAACAAATTAACCATAATTTATACGTCAATCAACACCAACACAACATGAGGTTTATGATAAAATATTTTATCAAATTAACAAATTAGTTCCTTTATAATCCAAACCATTAAAGATATATCGACACCACGTTGTACCAGGGTGAATTATCTCCCTGTTATTTTAACGTTAGTATTGCCTCCCTTTACTCACTTTTATTACTGACAAACGTTATATTGAATTATAATAATATTTTCTTTTGGTGTATCTATTATTATTTTACGTTGTTTCGAATTCACTTTAAGTTTTTTTGTATAACTTTATATTTATTGTGCCGCAGACAATCTTGAAGTCGGGCGTTTAAAAGGTTCATAAACAGAAAATAAGAAATGATAGCAACGTTTTTTCTTCAATGGTACATTGTGACTTTTGTACACAAAAACTTGTCAATTACGCCTGTAGGGAAGACTTTAATTTCTGTATTTGTGTTGATTTTCTTAATATCGAAAACGATACCGATTCAGAATCTTCTTAAAGGAGAAAATGGGACCCGGATACAGTTACGACGCTATTATAATATACAAGAGCTGACGAATGATACAGCCCTCTAACAATAAAATTTATAATTGCAAAAATAGCAAATGTTTTTAAAGATTGTAGTTAAAATCGCAATTTCAATAATTACACTGAATGTACATTATAAAAATTACTGACCTAGGAAGACGGATTCCTTTTTGTTGATTTTTATTGAACAGCGTGTGTGAGTTTTGTAATCATATTCTATAAGAGTGGTCATGGACATTATAATATCTAATTATTTTTCCATGCGCATCTAAGCGGAGATTATAATAAGCGATATGCTTAACATTTCCCCGCTCATAAGCAAAGTGAACTATATTCAACCAGCACAAAACCAGAACAGCCTGCGAGAAACTCAAAGTCTGTTCCGGTTATATACTGTTTGCTGCTCATCAGTTCCTTAGGGTTGAATATGAAGCCTTATAAACTTGAATCTAGTAAAATTATATTAAACGTATTTTGTTTCTAAGGGACTGCAAACGCGTCAAGGGGATTTTCTGAGCGTTAAAGGTTTAAACTTGTATTTCATAGTCTACCTTGATAATCTCGTCGAGCCACTGAGCGAACGTGAGGTTGTTGTTCTCGCCCTTGTCATGCGCCATGATGGGAACCTTGGCGTTGTTGTCAAACCGAATGTCGCCTTCAATCATCATCACGTTCCCTGAAGCAGACAAACATTACATTAGTGATATATTTTGGCAAAGTTTCACTGTTGAGGAGAAAACCCTTTCATTTGAGCCTCGCTCTGAGAAAACAAGGTGTAATGCATGTGCATTAACTGTATTTTCGCTAAGAAGAGACTTCCTTTCAACGAAAAATACAATAAAAGCGAAAGGATTTGTCCTTGATTTGCTTGTGCGGACTGTACAGGCTAATCCGGGACGACACTTACCCACATGCATTAAGCCCGGTTTTCCTAAAGCGAGTCTCATTCGCTTTCTGAAGGGTACTTATCATCCTCAGAAGAAGCAGGTAATACAAATGACCTATCTAATCGGCAGCCCTAATTCCTTTCAATTATTTACTCAAACCATCCGAAAATATGATATTCCATGAAAAGCCTATTACAATCATACTATTCAATGTCAAACAATGCCTTTAATTTATGAAAAGCTATAATGAAACTACTGCAGCTTTTTTAATCGCAAATAACAGACAAGCAGCTCAAACACACGGCAATGGAGACAACTGCTGTAAAAACCACAACAATCCTCACACCGTTTACTCACAGGGGAAGTTACTGTATCGAGGAGACAATTTACTAGCAGAGTTAATGTTCGCTTCTAACAGCATATACAAGTCATAATTGAGGTACAAGAGAGTGGCGCTAAGTTGGATGAAATAATTGTCGCTATTGAAGATTATGTGACGTGGAAGCTCCCTTTTGTATGTGAAATGCCACAACGAAAACATTGTATACCTGCTTCTAGGAAAAAGGGTACTAAACGTAGCCAGGGGAATGAGATAACTGATTTCACGTTGTAAGATTACCTGAAGTAGCAGCATTAAGAAGCTCCCATGTATCTGTATTGTGACTCCAAACGACGCTCCCGGCATCGCGTCGCGGTACGTTGAAGTAGATCAAGGGACTTCCGGCTGTAACCGCAAGGTTCCGGAACGCTGCGTCATGCGCACCGAGGTCGTACATCAGCTTACCAGCCTCGATATCGTTTCTGGCGGTAAGAACTCCGTTCAAAACTGCTTGGTCATTCCCGTTTCCGCTCACGAATGTAATTATCATCGTCAACATCTCGGTTTGTCGTACAAATGGTTTCAAAGTGTCCCAAGACGCGGCTAGGCTGCGTTCGTCGATTTCAATCATCACCGGCGCACCGAATAGCGCGACGAGCTCGGATAAAACGTCTAGGGTCCCGGGTCCGATGCCAGTTTGGCAGCAGTGAGAAGTCATGTCGATGCTCAGAATAGTCCTGCTGTAAAGCGCGTGTGTCTTGGTCGCGTTGATCGCTCTGTAAACAAAGATATCTTTGTATGACATTTTGTACATTACGTTTTGCAATCATAGACGAAATGCGCGAATTCAGTGAATGTTCCAAAATCAATGAAAACCACGCTCGTATGTACAAGTGAGTGAAGGGACATTTACATCCAACGCCGTGATGCCATTGACTTTCCAATGTTACCTTGACCTCCATGGTCTTCTTCATTTTTCTGCGTCAAAGAGTTCAACATTTGAGGTAAGTTTTATGAAAATCCTTTTAAGGGCACAGAAAATGAAGAACGGATATATAGATACCGGTCCAATACTTTTATGTTTTAACGTTGAGTTGGCTTATGCGTTCTAACTAAAGACATTCCGGATGTAAGTCTTCTTTAAGATTCTTCTAAAAAATATCATTTTAAATAAAAAAAAGTGTCAATGCAAAGCTATATCGATAGTTTTTTTTTTAAATAAATATAAAATTCATTATTTTGCGCTGAACCAACAACGCCCAAACTCCTGGAAATATGTACTTCTTTTACTAACAGAAGCCAACGCAGTCACAAGTTAAATCCGCCACGATCTCGTTAAAATATATGATTGAGCCTCGCTCTGGGAAAAGACGACGTAATGCATGTAAGTTAAGTGTCATGCCAGATTAGCCTGTGTCATCAGCACCGGCTTATCAGGGAGGAAACTTTCAGCCTAGACTAGATTTTCATGTCTTTCTTGATAAGTCTGCGCGGACTACACAGAATAATCTTTTGAAAGGCACGTAACGCATATGCAGTAAGCCCGGTTTTTCCATAGCGTGGCTAATTTATTGATATCGTTTTAAACTCACTTCATGAACTCGATCCTATCGCCGGCGCTGCGATACGGAAGTGAGACGATGATCACATTCGGATTACCACTACTCAAGAACGCGTTCAGTGCAGTCGTAACGTCATTGCTCGATGGTGACATCATATTGAGCTTCAATACGAGTTTAGACATTTTTGTCGTTTCCATGGAATCAGCGACGGTAATTGTTGTACTTCCAATGACAAGTACCCCTGCTTGCGACTTCCGGATCGGAAGATTTGCGACGTTGGTGTTGTCTATAATGTAATATTATGAAAACAAAAACATAAGTTAAGTCATATCATTGTTGATTTGTCAATATGTGTTTATATGTCACTCTGAACTGTTATCTGCAATGACTCACTTCCAGCAATGTTCGTCAAGTCCCCCTTGACCGCTATAGCTCCACGGTACCATTTCAACGTCAGTCCATCTGAGACGTCAATGAACGCCTCCGTGTCCGTTTTGACGACAGGTGTTGGTGGCATCGGTGGCGTAGGGTCTGGAAATTAGACCAAGTCGTTTGTATTTGTGAGCGAAGCTCACAAATAATGCAGACGCAATTTTGCAAATCAGTATGCCTTAGCTACGGTAGGGCCAATAACCAATAACTGCCTGTGTGGATAACTCCAGTTTAGCAGACGAAAAATGCTTTAAGCGTTTCAGTTTATACTTAACTGGTACACTGCAGCAGACGTCAGCCTGTTATAATATAAACAATAGGTTTAAGAGCTTGTGGGACATATTGGCCAGTCTAGTGTTTATAACAGCTTGTGCGATGACATTGGTAAGTTTAGCATTGAAATCTGTAAATATTGGCTGCTTTCAGGGAAAACGGGGCTTAATGCTGCATTAAAAGTCTGTCATGTGGGCAAAATTGTTTCTCAATAATTTAAAGAAAATAGATAAAGTATTAGATACATATATCACAACATGTACATGATTATAGGCTTGTTATTCTTTAGCAAGGCAACCACAATTCTGAAGATGGTTGCTAGTGCAGCGACCAATTGTGAAAAAAAGACAAATTGTTGTTATTTTGTCTAAGTTATCTTTATAACATAAAAATGGGTTGTGTTCATTTCAAACTTTGATATAAAAAGCTATAACATACGTTTGAAAACTGAGTTGTTTCTAAGATTATGCATTTTATTAGATGGACAGTTTCAGTATAAATGTTCATTTGAGCCTCGCTCTGGGAAAACGGGACTAAATAAATGTGCGTAAAGTGTCATTCCATATTAGCATGTGCTTATTTAATATCACAATATCGAATCGTACAAGATTATGTTCCGCAAAGAGTTTTCGCCCAGGTTATTAAAAAGCCCGCACAGGCTAATCAGGGACGACACTTTCTGTCTTAACTGGATTATCGCTAATAAGACACTTCCTTTAAACGAAAAAAAAACATCACATAAAGACGGAAAGTGTCGTCCCTGCTAAGCCTATACGGATTTTGGTTTAACATGGGCGAAAACTATTTGCGGAAGAGTTATCGCGATAATAAGTTTGCAATCTTGCATCGTAATCATTGCATTTTGATGTCACTCTACAGGTCATACCGTGCATTTAAGTTATCGCACGTTTAATCTAATTCTATTGAAAGAACAAATTGGAATACTGACCCCAAAAAACAAGCGCTCATTATTCACCCATTACTTCTAAATATGTAAAAAAAAATGGGATACAGAGATCGAGCATGCCAAACAATTGACCCTAACGGAACACTGCGGTATACAAACCTTCCTTCTTTTCCACCACCACCACTATGAGCGCTATCAGCAGACCCAACAGGAGCACAGCAGCCACAACCGAGATCAGCAACGCCCGTCGGGCACCCGCCCTCGCTTCCGGCATATCGTCGTCGTCGTTGTCGGATAGTCGTAGAGATCAAAAAAGCTTCAATCGATTTCTGGAGCAAAACAACAGGCAAGCTGTACATGGTTCTTTCATTGGATTTGGAAACCACGTCAAAGGTTTTTAAAAGGAGGGCGGGTTAAGAGCAGATGTATATATATATATAAATGTGTCTTTTTTCAAGTCACAAGGTCAAAGCTAACACATACAGTAAGCAGTTGTTGCATGCATCTTGGTTTGATTTTAAAGAACGTTTATGTGTGTAGTAATTAGTTTTTTAAAATCCTATTTTTAATGTGTATTTATGCTGTGATTGTGCATTTCAGATAATTTTCAAGTTGGACTCATGGGTCCTAAAAAGCACGGGAGCCCTGCACAGTCAAGTGGCAAAGAGGCTGAAGCGGAAATACTCCAGAAAATCTCCCGGCAAGACAAATCGTGTCAAACGTGCATTACAAATAATACAGTGTTGGGATTGCATAAAAAAACAATTATATGCAATCCCAACACTGTGCGGGGTCCCTATGATAGTTGGAAAGCGGAAAACTACAACGAGCGAGGCCTGGTATAGGGGAGTTAACCTGGGTTAGGGTTTGGGTAAGGGTTAGGGGTCGGGTTAGGGTAAGGGTTAGGGTTAAGGCTAACCCTAACCCGACCCCTAACCCTTACCCTAACCCTAACCCNCCCCCATGCGCATTACAATACCAGGCCTCGCTCGTTGTAGTTGTCTGCTTCCCATGATAGTTTTAGTTTAGTTTAATAAACATTGCAGTTACTTTGATGTTTGACTGGATATATAGTATTGTTTTCCTTTCTTTTGCAAATTTATTCAAGAGGTACTGGTTTATGTTATACTGTGTATGGATACTTTTATATATTTTTACATTATTGTGATCCTATTATTGTTAATTGTTATCATAATACATGTATGTTATTTACCAAGAAGGTAACTTGATATCTAGTATTGTTTTCCATTTCTTTAGCAAATTTATTTCAGAGGTTCTGGTTTATGTTATAATTTGTATGCCCCCGGTAGGGTGGCATATAGTGATCGCACTGTCCGTCTGTCTGTCCGTCTGTCCTTCTGAAATTCCGTCACACTTGCGTTGTGGTTTCGAAAATTGGTCATAACTTTTGCAATATAGATTATAGCAACTTGATATTTGGCATGCATGTGTATCTCATGGAGCTGCACATTTAGAGTGGTGAAAGGTCATGGTCAAGATCATCCTTCAAGGTCAAAGGTTAAAAAAAATCAACGCGGCGCAGTAGGGGGCATTGTGTTTCTGACAAACACATCTCTTGTTATGAATACTTTTATATATTTTTACATTATTTTGATCCTATTATTAGCAAATGCATTCCAGAGGTACTTGTTTATGTTCAGTGTTTGTCATTTTTATAAATACATTTATATAAAGTTCTGTATTGTTTAGGACCTTTGTTTTTAAAAATATTTTCTAGTCATCAATAAAATGTTCTAGTCATACAAATATATGTCATAATTTCATACATTTTTTTTAAATTATTGTGATTCTATTGTTGTAAAATGTTATCATACTATGTTATTTCCCAAGAAGGTATATTGAGTTTAGCAATAAATTGCTTTTATTGAGTATTTGTGTTTGTTTAATATAACCAAGAATACTTAGGAATCCATTTCAAATCAAAACATAAATACTTTTCAACAGATTTATTGGTCTTGTGTACAGACACACACCCTTTAATGTCTATAAATTGTCAGTCAGTTGTTAAACTGAAACAAACGAACCTATATGATGTTTATTTAATACATGCATCATTTGTTTTGACAGTCAAAATAAGTTTTGAGATGCTCCCTGACCTACATCTTCTAAATAGTCCGAGTGATCCGAAATTACCGCACTTGATTAAGAACTAGCCGACTTTATGCAAGTGAATAAGTTCAAAATGGCATCCGAAATGTGTTGGTAAGTATAAATAAATTAATATGGCCTGAAAGATGGAATATTTTGCCTAAACATTCCAAGTATTTTGAAAGCAATTGCTTTCTTTAAAAAATATTAACACCATTATTTACGCTAGTGACCCGGAACTACCCGACCGACTTGTGGATGAAGATAAGGGATAAGTTGACTCCAGGGTATACTAAACTTTTTTTTTTTTTTTTTAACTTCTGGAGGGGATTTTTTCTTCAAAATCGGGGGAAAATATAAACGTTTACTTGAGGGGAATGGGGCCGAATATCGGCCCCAAAATTGCTATAAAAAAACACTGTTGTTAGTTTAACAAAATACAACAACTCTTACCTTTTATTTCACGATTTTGTATATGTGTTATGTATATTTATAAAAAGATATATGCGCATTATTATTAAGTGATTTACCAAAGTCTTGTCCCTAAGTGTACTCTGGTATTCCATACATCCTTGCAGCTTTGCTGACTGACATCACATTTTCTCGGACATCATAGTAAGCATTTTCCATTAGACATATTGTCAGCTTAAATTTGGTGATGGTGGGCAACGGAAAATAAAAATATATTAATTAGAAACAACAATGGAAAAGAGCAAAGAAAAATAGCTTTAATTTTAATTGACCTGGTATGAAGTTTAAGCGAGTATTTGTATTCGAAATACCATGCCCATTTATGTAACACGTCATCTAGCAAGCGCATCGCATAGTGACGTCATTTTACGATGGAATGCTTCCATTCCGTACAAATAGCTACTCTTAGTTAATAAGACACTTATGAAAGGGGATGGGTCTTTGAAGACATGCCATAACAAACATGAATTAAGAAAATCGCTAGAAGAATATGACACAGACGTGATTGATGCCTAATCAATAACAACTGAAAGAGATGATAGTATACAGGTAATTGTTGATGGAATGGCAGTGGAACAGTCAGTTGTCAATGGGTGTAATAAAAGTGTTAACGCAACTTGTGAAGTAATGTCTAAAATATTCATTTATACCATTGACAATATTGCTAAAAAGTACTTTTGCACACAAGTAATGTTTGACAATTATGCAAAACCTCATAGTTTAAAAGACACATTAAGGTATGACGCCAATGAAACAAGTGACATAATTGTTGACGACGAAACAGCTATTGACAGCATATTGTCCAGTAGAAAAACAAAAAGACAGATTAACACTGTACTTGGCTGAAAAACATTTAAACAATGACAATGAAAGAATATTGACAGTATATGGTGTTCGGTCAAACAATAATGAAGTTAATCCAACCACACCAGTCAGTACAAAGGAAGAGGCAGACACACTCATGATCATTCATGCTGTAGAAA
>VMBQ01008490.1:6221-34893 GCA_007657795.1 Dreissena rostriformis
ATTGGGGTCATGTTGGTAAAGAAGTATGCAAAATATGAAAGCAATATGTCAAGGGACATAGAAAATATTTGAGGTGGTACGCAAACTTTAACATAGATTTATCAATAATATGCATATTATAAGTGGAAAAAGGGCCATAATTCTTACAAAATGCTTGTTACAGTTGTCTACTCTTGTTTATAGATTGGGGTCATGTTGGTAAAGAAGTATGCAAAATATAAAAGCAATATGTCAAGGGACATAGAAAATATTTGAGGTGGTACGCAAACTTTAACATAGATTTATCAATAATATGCATATTCTAAGTCGAAAAAGGGACTTAATTCTTATAAAATGCTTGTTACAGTTGTCTGCTCTTGTTTATAGATTGGGGACATGTTGGTAAAGAAGTATGCAAAATATTAAAGCAATATGTCAAGGGACAAAGAAAATATTTGAGGTGGTATGCAAACTTTAACATAGATTTATCAATAATATGCATATTCTAAGTGGAAAAAGGGCCATAATTCTTAAAAAAATGCTTGTTACAGTTGTCTGCTCTTGTTTATAGATTGGGGTCATGTCGGTAAAGAAGTATTCAAAATATAAAAGCAATATGTCAAGGGACATAGGAAAATTTGATGTGGTATGCAAAATTTAACATTCCAACGCTCACACTCACGCCAACGCCGGGGTGAGTAGGATAGCTCCACTATATATATATATATATAATATATAGTCAAGCTAAAAACCAGGACCTGCTCACCAACTCATTGTAAGACATAACAAGAGATGTGTTTGTCAGAAACACAATGCCCCCTACTGCGCCGCTTTGATTTTTTTTTTTTTTTTTTTTACTTANTGCTATGATCAATATTGCAAAAGTTATGACCATTTTTCGAAACCTAAACGCAAGTGTGACGGAATTTAAGAAGGACAGACAGACAGACGGACGGACAGATTGACAGTGGGATCACTATATGCCACCCTACCGGGGGCATAAAAAAAAAGAATAGACTAAAGACTTAATACACATACTTCAGAGGTTGAATATATAAAGGCTTAAATTAAAGGGGGTCTAAATAATTGTTTAATCTCATGCTCGACTTAACTTTCAAATAGCCTTAAAACTTAAAAGTTTTAAGAATCTTCTTTATTTTCAGACCTTATTCAAACAATTGGTTGGTGACTACTAGCCCTGTTCTCACCTGTAAAGGTTCAATGCCGTAGAGGCAGCAGTTTATGGCCTGCGGGGGGAACTGGGCAGTCTCCGGGGACAACCATCGGATGTCCTCAACCTTGACCTCATCTGTGTTGCCATAGTCAAGGAACAGCAGCTCTAACATACCCTGAAGTGTAGAAATATTTGAAAGGTGACTGATGCTTCCCAAAAAACATTAAAAAAGATTGTGGCTCCAGTTGAAAAACACACATTTTTTTGTATTTTTGTAATTTTTTTGTTTAGATTCCTTATATGACAGAATTTCAACATCAACGACACATTTATGCAGAGTCTAAAATGAATTTTACAGTAGAAGGTAACAATTATAAATATAGGTTCATGTGAAGGTATTAGATTCACTTCAAAAACATAACCCACTTTTATCTGCAAAGGAACTGTATTCAAACCATTTTTCTTTTTGTTATCTTTAATTTTATTTCTCAATCACTGCAACCATCCAAATCCTTGAAATAGGACGTAAAACAGATCTTGTTTTATAACTTTTTTTGTACTATCTCAAAAACATATTAAATGCTATAGTTTACTCACTTAACATTTAAAGAATTTCAGTGACAAGGAATGAATATTAACCCTTTGAGTGCTGGAACCGGATTTGGAAGGCCTTTGCAAACAGTTTGGATACAGATGAGACGCCACAGAACGTGGCGTCTCATCAGGATCCAAACTGTTTGCTACTCTGATAGTATTCTTTGAAAAAAAATCGAAGAAAATGCTAATTTTAGCAATTCAGCAGACGACATTTTAGCAGAAGACAAATTTCCCAGCATGCAAAGGGTTAAGTTGGACATGAAGTCTGGCTTTAAGAATGATCAAGTTCTGTTCTCCTTTTTCTTTTTTTACCCCTCTGGGAGAATATCTATATCTTATCACCAAAACTTCAGGTGCTCACATGTCACTTTTATATTTTGTTGGTAGGTTATTCTACATTAACGTAATACTTTGGATCAATCAAGAACACTTAATATATTTCTTAGGTAGGTTATTTAACATTTTTGGGTAACTTATGTAGCTGCCAGACATATTTCTTGAGAAGTTTATTTAACACTTTGGGTCTCTTATGTATATTTGGTCAATGAGTGTGATGGATAATCCTTAACCCTTTGCATGCTGGGAAATTTGTCGTCTGCTAAAATGTCGTCTCCTGAATTTCTAAAATAAGCATTTTCTTCGATTTTTTTCAAAGAATACTATCAGAATAGCAAACAGTTTGGATCCTGATGAGACGCCACGTTCTGTGGCGTCTCATCTGGATCCAAACTGTTTGCAAAGGCCTTCAAAATCCGGTTCCAGCGCTCAAAGGGTTAAAGTAAACATGGCAAGGAACAGTGTGGAGAGTAAATGCATGCATTAGCTGCTGAATCATCATTAAGCTTTACTGAAAATAATACTATTCAAGTACCCTGTCATATCTATCCTTAGCCCCCCTCATTCAAAACTACCACACAATAATAGTTTGAGGTCACTGTAGAATAGTGGATTGTCGCCTAGCGACAGAGAGGTCATACAATTGGCATGCAATAGGCTTTCGATGCAATCGAGCTAAAATAAATAGGTTTAAACTATACTCACATTATCTTTGACCTGTACAATCTCGGCCCGTGTCCACATTCCGTCCCCACTGAACAACCCAGCACAGAACTGGCCCTTCTTCAGGGACTTTGTGTCTGCCGGTCCCGACACCTAGGATACGGGGTAAAAAAGTATGGTCATCAACTTTTATCCTATTACTACATCTGTATGGCTCATACAACAACCTATAATATAAACTTTATCATAATTATATCCCTTTTTAGGGTAAATGCAATCGATTGTCATACACTTTTATCCTTAAAGTTTTGCTCTGGGAAAACTGGGCTGAATGCATGTGTGTAAAGCGTCGTCCCAGATAAGCCAGTGCAGTCCGCACAGGCTAATCTTGGACGACACTTTCCGCCTTATATGGATTTTCACTAAGAAGAGACTTCCAATAAAAAATAACTTTCATTAAAGCGGAAAGTGTCGTCTCTGATAAGCCTGTGCAGACAGCACAGCTGACAGGCTAATCTGGGACAACACTAAGGCACATGCATAAATACCGGGTAAATGCGATGGATGGTCTTAACCCTTTACCACTCAGATACACACTTTGACATATTTGTAGTCCGTTAGAAAATCTATTTAGATTTAAGACTTTTCTTTTTAAATTCAAGTTTTAAAGGCAACATCAAACCGTAAGGTACTGATGAGCAGCAAACAGCAAAAAACTTGAACAGACTGCGAGTAACTCTCTCTAAATCTTTACCTTGAGCCTTGCCCTGGGAAAACCGGGTTAAATGCATGTGCGTAAAGTAACGCTTCAGATTGGCATGTGCGGTCCACACAGACTAATCAGCAACAACAATTTTAAAGTTTTTATGCAATTTTTCGTTTAAAAAAGCTTGTAAACAAAACCAGATTAAGTGGGAAGTTTCATCCCTGATTAGCCTGCGGACTTCTCAGGCTAATCTGGGACTGTACTTTACACTTAAGCATTAAGCCCCATTTTCCCAGAACGCAGATTACCTTGTACGGCCACCTACCTTACAGTGGTCTTGCAGTGCCTGACTTATGGTGTCTATGATACTGTCCTCTCGTTGGCAGTAGAAACAGCCAGGGTGGTCCACATATGTGGTGTATAGGGTGACCTGTGTGGTGTTGGCATCAATCAGCAAAACACGTGGGATGGTTAGTGACTAGAAGAGAAGAGAAATGGTGTGAATGACAATAGTTGGACCCATATTCACCAACCCATTCTTAGACTTAAGAATAAAGATAAGACTTAGATCCAAGAAAAATACGTCCAGGGTTTGAATATATTCAGGCTACTACTGGTGATTATGTACTTAACCCTTTCAGTGCTGGAACCGGATTTTGAAGGTTTTTGCAAACAGTTTGGATCCAGATGAGACGCCACAGAACGTGGCGTCTCATCAGGATCCAAACTGTTTGCTATTCTGATAGTATTCTTTGAAAAAAATCAAAGAAAATGCTAATTTTAGAAATTCAGCAGACAACATTTTAGCAGACGACAAATTTCCCAGCATGCAAAGGGTAAACAGAATGTGCTTCATCAAGAATGATGTAGAAAGAGGCAGTTAATTCAAAGTTTGACTCAAAATATAAGACAATCTAGAATATTCAAATTAAAAGAAATTCTTTATTCTTGAGACTTAAGTCTAAAAATTGTTTGATGATACAGGCCCAAGTGGAGATGACACACAAATGATAGTGCCCGATGAATTTTCTTATTCAAGTGTTCATTACAATGTCATAGACAATGTCATTAATGAAAATGCTAAGTAATTGCACATAATGATGATAGTTGCAATAAAAATAGATGCCACTTCATACGCGAACACCAATCTAGCAGGCTATTCTTGACATGATCTATTCCATTAAACGACATCAGTTTACATCTTATTCCGTATAACATGACAGTTTTTAACCCCTCCAGCAAATTGTAACTTCAAGAATTACTGTTTGCCCTTTATGCTACCATTACCTAATTAAAAAATTGACTTATAATATATTTCCTGTGTAAACAAGAAACTGTCGGAGACGGGTGATGCTCCCCAAAGGTTTTTTTTTGTCACAATATTGCACTATATGTACAGTTTATAGAAAATTTCAAAGGATCATAACTCTGTGAAAATTCATCCGACCAAAACCGGCTGATAATATGCACATCTCCTGTTGGTAGTGAAGCTTCCCATAAAGTTTCATTGAATTCCCGTAATAAGCTGCTGAGAAATAGCTCGGACAAGAATTGCACTATATGTACAGTTAATGGAAAATTTCAAAGGGCCATAACTCCGTGAAAAAATCATCCGACCAGAACCGGCTGATAATATGCACATCTCCTGTTGGTAGTGAAGCTTCCTATAAAGTTTAATTGAATTCCCGTCATTAATTGCTGAGAAATAGCCCGGACAAAAATTGTGCATTGACGGACAGACGCACGGACGGACGGACAGACGAAGCGGCGACTATATGCTCCCCCAAAATTTTTTGGAGGAGTATAAAAATATCATCTTTTCTCAAGGTGTTTGATGTATTGAATATTGTTATGGTTAAGAGGGTCCATGTCGTGAACAGAAATACAAGTTCATTTACACAAATAAAAAATTATCAAAACTGTTCACTTTATTACAACTCAAGTTTTTATTGTGTTATCGTTTTGGTACCTAAGTGCTCAGTTGATTTACTTGCAATGTTCAACTACAAACAGGAATATTTAATACAAAATGCACTATCACCTTCAAAGAATGCATCAATATAATGCATGTATATTACTCCAAAACAAAGGTTTAGCATTTAAAAATGTGCTTTTCTAACACAGAATATAGTAGCACCATTTAACTTTGATTATGAAATCAATTTATTGCCACTTCATACTTAAGTGGGACATTAAACATTATTTACTGCACCATTTTTACCTGAATAGAGAAGGCATCTAAACGGATTCAAACATAACTCAACTTATTGAGCTGCAGAAATACCCATGCATATAAGAGGAAAACAAGCAATTCATATCCCCCGCTAATTTCAAAATTTTGTGACAGACTGAATGACGGACCGATGGACAACGTCAATTCTTTGGCGGGGGATAACAATAAGACTCATTATGGCTGCAAGCACAAATGTTAGTTGACAAGATCTTTTAAACCTGGACAAAATGACAAAATGAATACATCTGGTATCAAAACTATAACCGTGAGCAACATTTAACAGTAGGAATAACAGAAGATTAACAGAACAAAACTACAAAATAAGATTGAACATAAACAGTATAACATAAACAGTATTACTACAAATGTAAACTATTGATAATGAACTAAAAATGGGTAAATTTTAACTTTTTCACCTTTTCGACTTTGATAACTACTGATTTCATTTTGTAATTTTCCTTCGATATAATGGGTCCCTGAAATAATTTTTGTTCATGCTAAATTATTAAATTAGTAATCTATACAGAACAAAAGGCACAATAAATCAACTTATTTATAAAAAAAACGTTTTGCAACTTGACAAAACAAACAAGAAAACTTCAATGGTCAAAGAAAAAGAAAAGGTGCCTTCAAGCTCAAAATTAAAACCTATATAAAAGTCACATCAAAATGATAATGACCGAGACAGACATACCTGAAATGTTGCACTTTTTTCAATTTATAAATATTTTTTATCAATTTCAGGTCAAAGAAATGCTTTCTTTAAAACAGTTTAAAAGCGTAGAATTGTTATAAATTACAATTGAAAAATAAATATCTTGTAAAACTATTTTGGTAAAGTAATGTTCTCATTTTATCAATTTTAACCAGAAATGTAATTTAAGGTAATATTGTTCACCTTGTTTACTTTGATCACTACTGATTTCATTTTACACTGTTCCTCAGATATGTTGTGGTCCTGAAATAATGTTGTGTTCATGCTTACATGACAACACGTGACGTGGGTAATTTATACAAAACAGAAGGTACAATAAATCAACTTATTTATGAAAACAATTTTGAAACTTGAAGAAAAAAACACACACAAAACATCATTGGTAAAAAAAGGTTCTTTTTTAAAGCTCAAAACTAAAACCTAAGGATAAAAGTCATGTTAATATGGTAAAACACATACATGCTTGAAACTGTGCACTTCTTTCAATTGATTTTTTTTTTTTTTTTTTTTTTTTTTTTTTTTTNTTTTTTTTTTTTTTTATCAATTTCAGTTTGACGAAATGCAACCATGCCTTTTATTTTTAAAATGTTACAAATGCATAGAATTGTTATATATTTCATTCAAAAATATATTTTTCTTATCCCTTTATGGTACAAGTTACGTTTTCATTATATCAATTTTAATAAGCAATGTAATTCACGATAATATTGTTCACCTTGTCTACTTTGATCACTACTGACTTGAGCTTAGGTCGCTCAACATTCTGAAAGTGTATTCATGATTTAAAGGGGAGTATCAACAGTTCAGTCAACCACATAAGGCAATATTTAGCAGGTCTCAGTATTTAAGGACCTAAAAAACTATTGTGATTCAAATAACAAAGTTGTGGTTGTTTTTTAAAACCTTAAAAACAAAACAAGACATGACCATAGGGCATGGATGCCCCCACGTCCCACTTATGTCTCACAACTCCACTTTTATAAAAGAAGCTCAGTTTACGACAAAATTTGGCTTTTGACCTCTTAGTGTGACTTTCAGCTTTAAGTGTGACTTTGAGCTTTAAGTGTGACTTTGAGCTTTAAGCAAGACCTTGATCTTTAAGTGTGACTTTGACTTTTAAGCGTGACTTTGAGATTTAAGTGTGACTTTGACCTTTAAGTGTGAATTTGAGCTTGAAGTGTGACTTTGAGCTTTAAGTGTGACTTTGATCTTCAAGTGTGACTTGGACCTTTAAATGTTACTTTGAGCTTTAAGTGTGACTTTGAGCTGTATGTGTGACTTTGACCTTTAAGTGTGACTTTGACCTGTAAGTGTGACTTTGAGCTTTAAGTGTGACTTTGACTTGTAAGTGTGACTTTGAGCTTTAAGGTATTGAGACGGGTGATAGACCTGACACTCAACAGATGATAGTCATTTGTGTTTTTTATTTTTTATTTTTTTATAATGAATGACAAAATAAGTCTGTACAAGCTGTTTTAAGGAAAAATTTGAACTTTGAACCTTTGCCATACAAATACTAGAGTTACAGGCTACACTTCATCTTATGATGGTTTTAATTTGTTCTATGATATTTATTATCTATATACAGCAATGTAATGACTGACACATGAATTTTTAAGCTGTTTTATGGACAATTTTAACCTTCGACCTCTAAGTGCGACCTTGCCCTTTGTGGTATGTGTTACAGGCAACATTTTGTTTTATGATGGATTTTTTTTTTTTCCCAATCTATTTTTTTTAAATCCATCAAAATTTGAAAAAATATGGTTTAGACAGAAATTTTGAAGCTGATTTTCTCCCAAATTTGACCTTCGACCTCTTAGTTTGACCTTAATCTTTGAGGTAATGAGAAATACATAGCGATACAATCCATAAGTTGTCTTATGATGGTTTACATTTCTGCCATGTTATTTTAAAATCCTTATGGCTGAAACAGCAATTTTGGTAGGGACATTCGAAACTCTCACAGACAGACAGTGCAACTGCAATATTCTGCATCTGTAAAAGAGAGGCTTAATAAACGACAACATAAATAAGAAATTGTATGAAAAAAAAACAAAAAAAAAACAAAACATTATACCAGTAATCAACATTTCACAGTAGAACAGGAGGGTGTTCTTATGTTTGTAGTAACAAAGGTATACAAAAGTAAGCAGCTAGCTACAACAATGTAAAATAAATCTCACCATGTTTTCGTCCACAAGAACTGGATACACAATCTCCCGATCTGAATTCGTAAGCCTGGAAGATTGCCAAGAAAACAATAGTCACTTTAAATAGCTTAACAATAACCATAAACAATACACAAGAACTACCACGTGTCCATAACAACTGATATTCATAAATTATCATAAGTATGAATGCTAAGGCTTTGCAAATATTGACATTTTTTTCTCTATATTGTGTCCTGGTAAGAATCAGTACTTGGGGTGTTAACCCTTTCAGTGCTGGAACCGAATTTTGAAGGCCTTTGCAAACAGTTTGGATCCAGATGAGACGCCACAGAACGTGGGGTCTCATCAGGATCCAAACTGTTTTCTATTCTGATAGTATTCTTTGAAAAAAAATCGAAGAAAATGCTAATTTTAGAAATTCAGCAGACGACATTTTGGCAGATGACAAATTTCCCAGCATGCAAAGGGTTAAGTCAGATCTTGAGAATGCTCCCCTAGTGACGACTGAACCCATGACCTCAGGGTCACAAGGCAGATACCGTATCCATGACACCATTGTAGCCTTACATTACTACGGGTTACATCTAACATTTCTACATAGGCTATGTCTGTCCTCCATGACTTCAGCAAAATGACCAGGTCTGACCTGGTAGCCTTACGTTACTATGGGTAATTATGGATTACATCTCACATTTCTACATAGGCTATGTCTGTCCATGACTTCAGCAGGGTGACCAGGTCGTTTGGGGCCTCTTCTTTATATGTTTCCATGTAAAAATGTGGTATCGTAGTGACCCATAGTCCGTTTTTTTTGGTCTTCAATATCTGAAACACATATCAACCAATCTTACAGATGTCTCTTTGCTAAAAAATACAAAGTTGACTAAAAAATACACATTTGCTTAAAAGTAAAAATATGTCTAACAAAAATATGACCATGTCTAAAAAATACAAACTTGTCTTTAAACTGAGTCTTCTATTGCTGAAAATTTTCAATATCTTGAACAACAAGAAACATGGCAACATCACAAAAACTAGGTTTACAATGCTTGAAAAATCAGACTTCCATTGATCTGAGAAGGGTGTATTTATTTATGATATATATTTATTTGTGATTTATGTTACAAATGACTCCTCAAACTTACATGGATCTAAAATATGTAGCTATACCATTATCTATAAGAAGATGTGTTTAATGATTTTTATCAAAACTAAAGCTTTGTCACAGACGTGACGAATACCCCCACATGCCACATTGAGACAGAATATTTTGCATGTTGTCTTCACACAAAAAAGCGGACACCATGCTCAATGTTTAAAACGCACTAAGTGACCCCGTGACCTAGTTTTTAACCTGGCATGGCCCATGTTCGAATCATTTAGATACAACTTCTGACCAAGTGTGTTGAAGATCGGATGAAAACTACTTGAATTAGAGAGCGGACGCCATGCTGAATATGTAAAACGTACTACCGGTAAGTGACCTAGTTTTTGGCCCGGCATGGCCCATGTTCAAACTTGGCCTAGAGATCATCTATATTAAACTTCTGACCAAGTTTGGTAAAGATCGGAAGTAAGCTACTTCAATTAGAGAGCGGACACCATGCTGAATATTAAAACATGCACTAAGTGACTACATGACCTAGTTTTTGACCCGGCATGACCCATATCCAAACTTGACCTAGACATCATCAAGATACAACTTCTGACCAAGTTTGGTGAAAATTGGATGAAAACTACTTAAATTAGAGAGCGGACAACTTGATGAATGTTTAAAACGCACTAAGTGACCCCGTGACCTAGTTATTGACCCGGCATGACCTATATTCGAACTTGACCTAGACATCATCTAGATACAACTTCTGACCAAGTTTGGTGAAGATCGAATGAAAACAACTTGAGTTAGAGAGCGGACACCCAATACGGACCGACCGACAGACAGACAGACAGACAGACAAGCTCACTCCTATAAACCCCCCCTAAACTTCGTTTGTGTGGGTATAATTATTACAAAAAATTAATGTATCCCCTATACAAAACATGACCTTTAAGACTGATAGGAAAGATATGAATAAATCAAGGTTGTTAGGGTGCCTTCCAAGAGATGACTTGTTACTTAGCAAATATCTGATACATTAATTATTTTTGCTTTTATTTTGTTGTAAAGACACAGAAAATACCTTAAGTTAAATTACTCACTCATGTTGAGTTGAAAAAGTAAATGATAAGTGGTTGAATAAACAGGAAAAGAGTCTATAACCAATCACACATTTTAATCAAATAGGAACTTCCAATGTCTATTGAAATATAAAACATGACTGTGTTTACCTCTTTGACTCTAAGCTTTATCACTTGAATTTGTTCAGGAGGTAATACAGTTGGGCTATCCTCTTTACCTGCAAATACAAAAATAATTAGTGTCCGTCAGTGTATGCTTGATTGGTTTAGGTAAGTCAATTTTAATAACAATACATTCAATGTCTGGTATTATTCTGTGATTTTTTAGATAATAACAAATATATGGATTTATCAATACAATTAATTGTACATCTTTGAAGTAAGTTGGCATAATATGGAAACATACCAGCAGAATCATGATCTGTTGCAACTTTTATGTACAATTAAGACACAAAAGGTTCAAGGGAATTTATGGGATAGGGGAGGAGGATGTAAAAATAACAGATTCCAACAAACGCCTTGTATTAATAATTAATAAGCAAAGAAACTGTGAACAAGTGCTGTTTGTAAAACATCCATGCCCCCCATATGGGCTGATAGTTGTAGTGGCAGCCATTGTGTGAATACATCTTTTGTCACTGTGAACTTGACCTTGAACCTAGTGACTTGAAAATCAATAGGGGTCAACTGCGAGTCATGATCAATGTACCTATGAAGTTTCATGATCCTAGGCGTAAGCTTTCTTGAGTTATCATCCGGAAACCATTTTACTGTTTCGAGTCACTGTGACCTTGACCTTTGACCTAGTGACGGTTATTTGCCTGTCATGATAAATGTACCTACGAAGTTTCATGATCCTAGGCGTACGCATTCTTGAGTTATCATCCGGAAACCATTTTTCTATTTCAAGTCACTGTGACCTTTACCTTTGATCTAGTGACCTGAAAATCAATAGGGGTCATCAGCCAGTCATGATCAATGTGCCTATGAAGTTTCATGATCCTATGCATAAGCCTTCTTGAGTTATCATCCGGAAACCATTTTACTTTGTCGAGTCACCGTGACCTTGACCTTTGACCTAGTGATCTGAAAATCAATAGGGGTCATCTGTGAGTCATGATCAATGTACTTATGAAGTTTCATGATCCTAGGCCTAATTATTCTTGATTATCATCAGGAAACCATTTTACTGTTTCGAGTCACTGTGACCTTGACCTTTGATATAGTGACCTGAGAATTAATAGGGGTCACCTGCCAGTCATGATCAATGTACCTATGAAGTTTGATGATCCTAGGTGTAAGCTTTCTTGAGTTATCATCCGGAAACCATTTTACTGAGTCGAGTCACCGTGACCTTGACCTTTGACCTAGTGACCTGAACATCAATAGGGGTCATCTGCCAGTCATGACCAATGTACCTATGAAGTTTCATGATCCTAGGCATAAGCGTTCTTGAGTTATCATCTGGAAACTATTTTACTGTTTCGAGTCACTGTGACCTTGACCTTTGACCTAGTGACCTGAAAATCAATAGAGGTTATTTGCCTGTCATGATTAATGTACCTACAAAGTTTCATGATCCTAGGCGTAAGCGTTCTTGAGTTATCATCGGGAAACCATTTTTCTATTTCGAGTCACTGTGACCTTGACCTTTGACCTAGTGACTTGAAAATCTATAGGGGTCATCTGCGAGTCATGATCAATTTTCCTATTAATTTTCGTGATCCTAGGCATAGGCGTTCTTGAGTTATCATCCGGAAACCATTTTACTATTTCTAGTCACTGTGACCTTGACCTTTGACCTAGTGACCTCAAAATCAATAGGGGTCATCTGCGAGTCATGATCAATGTACCTATGAAGTTTCATGATCCTAGGCCTGAGCGTTCTTGAGGTATCATCCGGAAACCATCTGGTGGACGGACTGACCTACCTACTGACATGTGCAAAACAATATACCCCCTCTTCTTTGAAGGGGGGCATAATAAATTATTATATATCAAGACTAAAACTTTAAAAATGTTCTGTTCAGTGAAGTAAGAAAGTGACTCAAGGCGTTACAGTGAGAAGCAAATAATGTGTACTTTGGGTTGACTTAGATTTGACACGTTGACCTAGTTCTTGAACGCTAGTCACCCAGATACAAACTCAGCTTAGATATTGTCAAGATAAAGATTCTGGACAAGTTTCATCAACAATGAGTCGTAAATGTGGCCTCTAGAGAAGTAATATGGTCTTCAAAGATTTGATCTGGAGACCTTGTTTTTGGAAGCACATGTCCCAGATTCAAACTCAGTCATTGTCAAGATAAACATTGTGTACAAGTTTTATCAAGATTGAGTCATAAATGTGGCCTCTAGAATGGTTGCAAGCTTTTTCTTAGAATTGACCTCGTGACAAAGTTTTTTTAAGGCACGCATCCCAGATCCAAACTTGGCCTAGATATTGTCAAGATCAACCTTCTGACCAGGTTTCATCAAGACTTATTCATTAAGATTTATAAACTGTGGTGAAAGTAATGTTGAGTAAAGAAGCAGAAACCTAGCTTTGTATTTAGAGTAAAGAATCCAGCAGAGGGTCATACAAGGACCACAATAAGTCAAATATTATATAAGATCTACAAACGCATCATTTTAATAAGCACCTTTTGTTCAGAGCACGTGTTTATACAGAAAAGCTTGTTCAAGCAATGATAGTTCAACATACATTTTGACAACCAAGCTCTCATTTAATATGCTTAAAAGAGCAATAACAAAATGTGACCTACTATACATAACTAATTATATTTTAATCAAGTTCAAGCACACACACGCACGCACGCACACACACACACACACACACACACACACACACACACACACACACTTTAAATTGAAAACAAGACTCTACATTCAATAAACACAACTGCCCCTGCTGGAAGTATTGTCCGTATCGTTTCATTGACCCATTTGAAAATGTCTGATTCAAAAAGTAGGTCAATGTCAAGGTCAAAATGAGGTCAGGTGATGTGCGTGTGCTCAGTGTTGAATTAAAGCATCAAAGCTTTTTTAGTAGTAATCATGTCAAGGTAAGGGTCAATTTGGGTTAACCGTGTATTTTAACCTGGTGAATTAGTCTAAGTGTGTTGGGTGTTTTCACAGATATCATCCATGCAATTATCAAAGCTTTTTAGCAAGAGGTATTGATTTTAGTAGAAACACATCATTTTTTATTAAACCAGAATTCGGACCTTCTGAATTAGTCTTTAGTCCAAAATAAGGTTAATGTCAAGGTCAAAATCAAGTCAGGTGATACCGGTGAGTTGATAATGTTCAAAGACATTTTCCATGCAAGCAGCAAAGCTTTGTTGAAGCAGTATTGATGTTAGACAAAACACGTCATTTTGGTTTCACCAAGACTTTGGACTTTCTGAATTACTCTCAGTCCAAAAGAAGGTCAATGTCAAGATCAAAATGACACCAGGTGAGGTGGTTGTGTTGAAAGACTTCAATAATATCATCCATCAAGTAATAAAGCTTTATAGCAAGCATTATTGATGTAAGATGAAATGTTTTATTTTGGTTTTACTTGTACAGACAGATGGACAGATGGAAAAAACAAACAGAACCAACAATCGCTATAAGCCAATCCGGCATAAGTTGATGCTGGGGGGCATGAAACAACTTTTTTGAACGTATGTGAAGATAAGTTTTGTGAGTTCAAATGAAAACACAAGGAGATTAAAGTGTACATAATATTTTCTGTAAGCAAGCCAAGTTTAACATGGAAAACAGGATTATAACAAACATATAAATGATAAAGCACATCATGAGTATGCATTAAATATATGTATATGCATTAAACATACAAAAGAAAGTGTGTTATGAATTTGAAAATGAAAGATTAAACATGGGAATTCAAATGGACACTAACAGAAGGTCGAGGTTATTCCTTATTGTAAATGTTTAACCTTGACTTTGACCTTTCATTATCAGGACCTCACAGTAGGGCGTATTGTATTAGTTTTACAATCATTATATAATTTGCCATATTAAAAAATCTACATTTCCAAAAAAAATCCAAGTATCCAATCTAAATTTTCTAAATTATTGGTCTTAAAATGAATGCATTTTCCATCTTTAAAATTGCCTATTACCCATCTTAAGAATATCTCTATTTTCTATCTTAGAAAATCTCTATTTTCAATCTTAGAAAATCTCTATTTTCCATCTTAGAAAATCTCTATTTTCCATCTAAAGCCAAGTATGAGTGACGCTTGATCGGTCATTGTCAGCTCAGGTACTTCTAAAAAGTTACCTGGGTACTTTTAAGTATACTACAAAGTACCCGGTGAGCAAAAATACCCTTTAAGTACCCAGAAGTATGTCCGGGTGCCTTAAATCGTATTTTCTGTACCCAAGGTACATTGTAGTATAGTAAAGTAGTAGCCGAACTAACAACAAACAAGCGAGACTGAGTGACACAAAAGAGCGGCAGACAACACTAGCAGACTACACAGCAGACGATATGCACTGTGCGGAGACTTACTGACTTCCTGTGCCCAGCTCCCTATGTTTTTGTTGCCTAGGTTACAGAGCAACAAGATGGTGATAAAAAATGAAAAAAATATATAAGCCTAGCTCTGGGAAAACAGGGTTTAATGCATTTGCGTAAAGTGGCTTCCCTGATTAGCCTGTGCAGTTTGGACAAGCTAATGAGGGACGTCACTTTCTGCCGCCACGGATTTTGTTAAGTATAGAGACTTAAAAAAAGCGAAAAATACATTGAATTTGAAAATTGGCGTCCCATATTAACCTGAGCCTTATCTGGGACAACACTTTATGCACATTCATTAAATCCCAATTTCTCAGAGCAAGGCTCATATAAACATATTTTCTCTAAAGTGCTGTCTCTCCACCAGGAAGAGGAACATAACATTTTTTTTTAAATTAATTTCCAGTTAAGGCGAACAATGTCAGAATGCTTCAGCTAAAGCTAACTATGTTGATTTATTTTTTTAATTAAACATCTGTATTCCTGTCCTGATATTTGGTTTGACATTAATGACCATAGTTAAGAAAAGTACATCAAGAAATAATATAAAAACAATAAAAAAATGTTCAATGTAAAAACATTTAAATATATCTGTTTGCCCTTTCTTATTTTAGTTTAAAATATTATTGATTTCTTATCACTTATTGCTTTTTCTAAAAAAAAAATGAATGGCTTAAAATAAGCCTTATTGAATAAAGAAAATCAATTGTGTGAAGACGCTGCAAATCTATTGCCTGTATTTTCCATAAAACTTATCAGCATGCATAGATAAGAGAAATGTTAGCCAAATTTATGATATAATTACTATATAGGCAATTGACCTATTGACCAAAACAAATGATAGTATAATGAGCAATGATAAAGGTACATATTTCCTTAATTGATGGAGATGTCCTTATTGGATGCCCTCAACCCTCAAGTGACAAAAACCCAAACACAATGCTGTAAACACAAGGTCATAAATATGTATATATGAAAACAAAATAAATATCAGTTCTCATGGATTTTAGATTCGGTAAGTGATACATAATTATATACATGTTTATAGAAATATATACAAATTAAGATTTAATAAAGACTTTCGTAACAATTAAAATAATGATTAACTGTGGAAGTTTGATTATTTATAATATATACAGTTTTCAATAAATATATTAAATAAACATAATGTAGATTCCATATACCAAAAGTATTATATAATATACTGCAAACATCCCTCCAAATGAAGAATACATAACTTTACAGCAAATATCCCTCCCAATAAAGAGTATTCAGGAGCAACTTACCCAGGCTTGGGGCATTCCAGTCGATTTCTCCATTCCAGTCTAGCAAGCATGCAGGAAAAAACATCAACATTATTGCAAAAATACACAAACAAGCAAATACCATACTGCATGTATGCATAAGGGTAATTTTTCAAGAAAGGATATGTTAGTTATCACACAAACAGTTAGTGGGCTCATACAATATAAGCAGGGCGAAAAATTGTAATATGTCATACCCATAATCAGTGATTCAGATTCCACACAAGTTTTAGTTGAGAGCTATCATAAATGATCGTTATTACAGGGTGGTTTATTTAAAATATTTATAAAAACAAGAGCACCGTAGAGCGAGTGCCAACACTTGGCTGCGGGTGCAGTTTTGAAAAAGAAAAGAAAAAAAAAGAAGACATTTGACCTCGACGGATGACCTTGACCTTTTACCACTCAAAATGTGCAGCTCCATGAGATAGACATGCATGCCAAATATCAAGTTGCTATCTTTAATATTGCAAAGTTATGGCCAATGTTAAAGTTTTAGGATGACGCGGACGGCGAAAACAGCCGAGCTAAAAATAGGGCAAAAATGTTTTGATGGAAAATTAAGACATTGGCGATTAACTTATTTTATCCTTTACAATATCATTTGATCATTTATTCTGGAGCAACAAAACATGCAAAACCACAGTCATTTGTAGATGGTTAGTGAGATTGTGACAGGTAACTTTAACCTACTAGTTGCACAAACTAGGCGTAAAATTGAAATACCAACATAATTAAAGCTTAACCATTTACAACTTTAGAGACATGTGTTTGATAGAAACTTACAAGTGTTAATATCAGGTTTTTGGTTTAGTCGACAAAATACACCCATTTTCATATTTCAGATTACATGTTGCTTAACATTGATCATGAAACCCTTAACGCATAAAGCCAAACTGATGTTGACAGATCACATGAAAGCTTTCAGTATAAGGATTGAAAAGCACATAAAAATCAAGTGTCTTCATGATCTGATGTACTGAATGATTCAGATTTGTACCAACAGGTGTTGACTATATGGATAGTCATATATTCTGGGAAAAACTAAGGCCATTCTCTCCCATAAATGTAATTTCAGTCGTAAATTTAGGTATTATGAAATCTGATTCATAATTTTTATGGGCAAATTGCAGAGGGCTGATGCAAATCTGATTCACTGATTATAACAAGTAACTCATAAGTAATGAAAAAGGTTTGACACCTACCCATGCACTGTTCTTTTGAATCATTCTAAAACCACAATCAAAATATACAAATGACAATTAATTAAATTTAATACTATTTCCATAAACATAATAATGGGTCCCAATTGAGTGGATATATTTGAAGGCTTGAAGGATAAATTTAAGTTGCACCAAGATAGGCAACCAGAGTAAACTTTAAAAATATTTGTTAAATATGCAAACACATATCACGCAAATGATGCAATAACAAACTTTAAAAACCATCTGCAATCCAGTACCCAGGATTTAAGTTTGCATGCTATTTAATTGAACAACATGCCAACTTCTCTTTATTGTGTTGTATGTAAACCAACAACATAAAATGGCCATAATGTTAATGAAATTGAATATTTGAGCTGTTTTCTGCAAAAACTGGGCTTAATGCATGTGCATAAAATGTCATCCCAGATTAGCATGTGCAGTCCACACAGGCTAATCAGGGATTACACATTCTGCCTATGTGGATTTTTTCATTTAAAAGAGATCTCTTCTAAAGGCGGACTGCACAGGCTAATCTGGGACAACACTAGGCGCACATGCATTAAGTACAGTTTTCCCAGAACCAGGCTAATTTCATTTCACCTGTTGGGCTTTTGACTTCGAGATCGATCAGTGCTCTTTTCGCTGCCGCACCCTCTGCCTCAAGAGCGGTCCGGAAAATGTCTGCAATAGACACATACATAATGCTAGTGCCATACCAGGGCCCACATTCACCAACCAAATCTTAGACTTAAGTCTGAAAACATAAAATCAATCTTAAAACTGTAATATTCTAATCGTTTAATACAGTTCAATAAGTGTGGAATTTAACACCTATAAATCACAGTTTTTCATTTAGCTCAATGTATTGATGATTTAACCCTTTGCATGTCGTCTGCTAAAATGTTGTCTGCTGAATTTCTAAAATTCGCGTTTTTTTTTTTTTTTTTTTCAAAGAATACTATCAGAATAGCAAACAGTTTGGATCCTGATGAGACGCCACATTCTGTGGCGTCTCATCTGGATCCAAACTGTTTGCAAAGGCCTTCAAAATCCGGTTCCAGCGCTCAAAGGGTTAAGCAACATTGGATGGGAAGCCTGTATATATTCATACACAAATAGTTCTTATACTATTCTTAATTCTTAAGTCTGAGAATGGCTGAGTCGGTGAATTTGGGCCCAGGTGGAATATGCTCGATTTATTTAAACACCTTCAGAACATCATTTCAAGCTTCTTCAGCTACCATAACATACTGTAAGCTTATTGAGTTATGAGTGCTAAACTATTGTATGTTCTTAATATTTAATGTAAGATACAATAGTTTCACTCTCATTCTTTGTAATGTTTAACAGAAACATATTATGTTTGAATTTTAAAAAGCTAACAGATAAAAATATACAATTCAAAATTAAAAGTCTAGTTCATTTTAAAGTGATAAATTTACAACATCATAAAAGCCAGTGGCTCCACATTAAATGTTTGGCTCTTAAATGGGTCGACTTCTGGGAAAACTGGACTGAATGCATGTGCATAAAGTGTCATCCCAGATTAGCCTGTGCAGTCAGCATAGGCTAATCTGGGATGACAAGTTCTGCCTAGACTGGATTTTTGTTTAGAAGAGACTTCCTTTATATGAAAAATTCCATAAAAGCGGAAAGTGTCGTCCTTGATAAGCCTGTGCAGACTGGGACAACACTTTGCGCACATGCATGAAACCCAGTTTTCCAAGAACATGGCTTAACTCTTTCAATGCTGGAACCGAATTTTGAAGGCCTTTGCAAACAGTTTGGATCCAGATGAGACTCCACAGAACGTGGCGTCTCATCAGGATCCAAACTGTTTGCTATTCTGATAGTATTCTTTGAAAAAAAAATGAAGAAAATGCTAATTTTAGAAATTCAGCAAACGACATTTTAGCAGACGACAAATTTCCCAGCATGCAAAGGGTTAAATATACCTTCGCTCCCAAATGTGCGCCTGTTGATCTGGAGGCTGCATACGTAACCATTGCCTGATCTGAGTGTGTTATGTTTCATTGTCTGACTGGAATCTTCAAGGAACCTCTTTAAAGCATCAACATATCCTTGAGGGTTGTCCACTAAACAATGGAAAATAAGTTACAGATGAGATACATATATGGGATTTGAAACCATTTTTCTTAGATAAAAGAATGTCAAATACAGTTGACAGAGTAGGAATGTTTTTATATGACAGGTCCGTCAAACAGCTGGCCTAGCTATTTTATCCCCCGCACTCAAGCTGGTAGAGGATAATAGATATGCCCTTTGTCCGTCCATAAGCTCCTCTGTCAGTCCATTACACTTTCATGTCACCTTAATACATCTACTACACTTTGACCGATTTGCAATGGAACTTGCTTCAAATGCTTAGATCAATGTATGTATCAAATATCTGAATAATGGCAAAACAGAGATTGCACTGATGAAAACTCACTGGAGCAAAACAATATGACAATATAAGCCTAGGTGACCTTGACCCCAGTGACCTCAAACCTCATCAAAAGGTGGAGGACCATGCAAGGTACTTACATACCAAATATAAAAGAGATCGGTCAAATATTGAAGGCGCTATGAGAAACTGTAACCAAAGTGTGACCTTGAGAAAATCTATAATGAGCCTCGGTTACCTTGACCTTGACCCCAGTGACCTCAAACCTCAGCAAAAGGTAGAGGTCCATGCAAGGTACCTACATGCCAAATATGTAAGAGATCAGTAAAATATTGAAGGCGCTATGAGAAACTGTAACCAAAGTGTGACAAAAAAATCTATTATTAGCCTCGGTGACCTTGACCGTGACCCCAGGTACCTACATGTCAAATATGTAAAAGATCAGTAAAATATTGAAGGCTCTATGAGAAACTGTAACAAAAGTGTGATGGAAGGAAGGAAGGACAAACTGGCACCTATATGCCCGGAAAATTTTCGGGGAGCATAAAAGCTATATGCCTTGTTGTTTCACAGAACATACACTGTATTTTGTTGGCATAATTTGCAACAGATAAAAATCACCTTGAGCATTTTGTGCACAGGTTAGCTAAAAAGGACAACTTCAAAAGAAGGGAAAAGAAAAGGTAAATATTGGTCAACTCCATATAGGAACAATATAAACATGCAAATTAAGCACGATTTAAACTGTGGGAAATAATAACTACCAACTATGGATACAATGTTCAGGGCTTTTTTTCTTGATTTGGGGAAAGGGCCTTGCCTTCCATTTAAGGGAAAAAATTATTGACAAAACTGAAAGGGAAGAAATTTCCCAAAGTAAGCTTGAAATTCAGGGAAAAATGCATCATTTTAAAGAAATTCTCTTAGGGGAAGGGGCCTTTTTCTCGGTGGAAGGGGCCTATATAAGTCCCTTGCTAAAGAAGGAAAAAAGGCCCTGATGTTTGTTGTGATGATGCACATAGTAAAGACAGAAGATTTAAAACAATATAGCTTACAAAACTGACTTACATTGTGCCATTTCTGAGCCCTTTGGTGGCGAGCGTCTAAAAGGTGTATTGGGAACCCGACCTTGACCCTGACCTGACATATCCAACTGCTTACGGAATCTTGGTGGCAGGTTGGGCCTCCCGCCCCAATCACTAGGTTTCTGAAAAATAAAGTTTCATTGACCATCATTGGGCCTTTGCAAGCGAGAATGTGTAAATAAAGCAGATTGCCCATTCATTATTTCATGGGACATTCACATGTACATAATCTTATACAAAACTTGTAAGTTACAAGGCTTGTCACCATACATATGCCCCATTTATCCACAATTTTCTAAACCTAAACGCAAAGTGTTTTTCCTCATTTTTAGAAACCTAAACGGAAAGTGTGACGGAATTTCAGACAGACGGACAGACAGACAGTGCGATCACTATATGCCCACCTTCGGCGGCATAAAAATGTTATAAACATTGTTACTTGTTAATGTTTAGTATATAGTTAATTTCTTAACAGTTGAAAACTCTAGCAATAGAATTGGTGCTAGGTTAACCCAGCTTAATAAGTTGCCATAACAATGGACTAGTTGAGTGCCATGTGACAAACAAGGCCTACCTCCTGTAGTCACTCCCCTACGCTGATTAATGGCAGACTATTGTTACAAACATATCGTTACTGACGGAAACTATTTCCAGGTTTTGCATCTTTTTTCAAAATAAAAAACCAATGAATTTCTTTGTTAACGAAATAGTCATTTCATGAAAATATAATTTCTTGCCCACCAATATGAATGAGTTTGGAGTATTTACATTTCCAAGTACTAACTAAGTCTATATGCGGATATTGTATACCTAAAATATGGAAAAACAAGATGCGTTTGTAAAACACTATGTCCCCAATATATTTTACCTTGAGGGATGACCTTGACCTTTCACCACTCAAAATGTGCAGCTCCATGAGATACACATGCATGCCAAATATCAAATTGCTATCTTCAATTTTGCAAAAGTAATGGCAAATGTTAAAGTTTGAAGCAAACACACAAACCAACAGACAGTGCAAAAACAAAATGTCCCCCAGTATAGACTGGGGGACATAAAAATCTACTGTCAATGCTGTGAAAAGCTCTTACTAGATCTCCCCTAAAGACACCAAGTACTGGTTTTAGTCCCAGGAATCGGACTTTAGAGCGTTTCAAATAAGCCTTATGCTTTTTATGCAATCAAGCTAAAATAAATAGGTTTAAATAGGTTAAAACTAATGGCTCTAACTGGTGACTCACTGAGAATGTAGCAGTATCCCTGGCTGCCTGTGACATGGCTGTGTTGAGCAGTCTGTTCACTGCAACCGTCCTGGTGCCTACACTGGAGTTACCCACTTGGATTCTCAAATCAGTATGGAGCCTGTAAAACACAGGTATTGCATAGGTATTGCATAGGTATAACACGGTCAAGCGCTTGTATAACACAGTTATTGCATATGTATAACTATTGCATAGGTATAACAAGGTCAAGCGCTTGTATAACACAGGTATTGCTTAGGTATAACAGGGTCAAGCGCTTGTATAACACAGATACTCAAACTACATTCTTTCAGCCATTGTGTCCAACATGGCAGAAGTTATGTAACAATCAAATTAAAATACTCAAAAACCATAAAATAATTACAAAAAAAAATTGTTAAAACATCATTCAAACATAACTGGTAGAAGAATCAAATAAAAAGAAAAAATACCTTTTGAGAAACAAAACAGGTGTGCAATGAGCAATTGATCTGTGTGTAAAACCGTTGTCATTAAAGAAAAAGCAGATTATTAAATTGCTTGTGTTCAATGTCCAAAATATACATGCATTTCAAACTCTCTGTGTTCAATGTTAAATGTTGAAATAAACATGCATTTTAAACTCCCGGTGCACAATGTTAGGTGTTTTAATAAACATACATTTTATACTGCTAGAGTTCAATGTCAAATGTTGGATTTTTAAACAACTATTTTATGTTGAAATATAGGTAAATAGTAAATTTGTATTTGTTTCCAATATTTTTTGTATCTTAGCCAATAAACAAAATAAAGTCTTGTAAAGGATCCTATATTAAAAATATAGAACTCTATACACAATACTTCATAAAACAGATCATTTTGGGAGTTTTATTGTAGATCTTCTTTTTTATAAATGACCTTGAGTGTTATTATGTGCTAAATTATACATTTTTTGACAGGCAAAAAACATAACAATATTTGTAAGCATGAATACTAATATATAATTGTATTTATATAACATGGAATTAATCACTTTTATGAAAATTATATTCAACTAGAGCTTTGTCACAGACGAGACGTATACCCCTACATGCTGCATTGACACAGAATATTTTGCTATCTTCACAAAACAAGAGAAGCTAATGTATGGTGATTTTTAAGAATTATTATGCCATTATCATTTATGGACATTTTGATCTTTGAACTCTTGAATTCTCTCCCATGACACGCTGTCAAATGACTGTGAACAAAATTAATGTACAGAGTCATTTTAAAATCTCACAATGAATGACATAGTTATGGCCCGGACAAGCTCATTTATGGTCATTTTTGACTTTTGAAATCCAAGTGTGACCTTGACCTTGAACATATTGAGGTAATTCTTTCGCATGACACACCGTCCAATGATTGTGAACAAATTTACCAAGTCATTTTAAAATCTCACAATGAATGACATAGTTATGGCCCGGCCCGGACAAGATCATTTATGGCCATTTTTTACCTTTGAACTCAAAGTGTGACCTTGATGTTGCAGATATTGACGTAATTCTTTCGCATGACACACTGTGCAATGATGGTGAACAAATGTGCCAAATGATTTTAAAATCTCACAATGAACCACATAGTTATGGCCCGGACAAGCTCATGTATGGCCATTTTTGACCTTTGAACTAAAAGTGTGACCTTGACCTCGGAGATATCGACGTAATTCTTCGCATGACACATTGTCCAATGATGGTGAACAAATGTGCCAAATGATTTTAAAATCTCACAAGAAACGACAAAGTTATGGCCCGGACAAGCTCATTTATGGGTATTTTGACCTTTGAACCCCAAGTGTGACCTTGACCTTGAAGATATCCACCTACTTCTTTTGCATGACACACCGTCCAATGATTGTGAACAAATGCACCAAGTCATTTTAAAATCTAACGATAAATGAGATAGTTATGGTCCGGACAAACTTTCGGTTTAAAACGCACTAAGTGACCCCGTGACCTAGTTTTTGACCTGGCATGACCCATATTTAAACTTGACCTAGACATCATCTAGATACAACTTCTGACCAACTTTGGTGAAGATCGGATGAAATTTTTGGGACACACAGACTGACCGACCGACAAAATGACTCCTATTATAGCCCCCATTACCAATGGTAATTGGGGTATAATAATAACTAACCTGTGAAAATGGGAAAATCAGCCAGGTCCCAATGCAATTCATGTTTGACAGGTTCTATTGCACATGTGATATTTTGATGAAAAAAATCCGCCCACAAACAACAGTCTCAATTTGCAGAAACAAAAGCAAGCATCAAGTAAATTGCTGCATGTTGACATATTTAACTGCTTGTACAAATCAAAACAAGTCTGTTTCAACCTTTTAGAAAAAATACCAGGATGAAAAAAAAATGGATGTTTCATTTCCTTCGATTTTGATGCATTGTGTTAATTTTTTTTCAATTAAATAAACTATCCTTATATATTGTGTCCTTCCATTTATAATAACAAACTGTTGAATAACACTGATATCCAAATAATATATTAAGGTAAACAATAACAAAAACATGTGTACATTCATTGCTTCTGTTAATCAATGGAAAAAAAGCAAGTGCAATTTGTTGAAAAATAATTGAACACAATTATTACAAAACCACAAAAACAAACTTCCAGTTGATTAAGATATCCACAGATAAAACCAGAAATTAACATTCATGACCTCTGACACTGAATTGCGAACTTGACCTTTCACCTAAGAGCATATGAATTGTAAATGACACACCATATGGTCATAGTTACATTTCATGGGATATAATAATCCAAAATGAGAGTAACATGTGACACATTGTCTGGTTACATGGAATAATTATATGAAATTATATTAAAATCCTTCCAGGCATGTAAAAGATACAGCGCAGCAACCAAATTGTATGACCTTTGACCGTCAACTATGACCTATACGTTTGACCAAGAGGCATGGGAGCTCTTTATGACACTTCATGGGAAATATTAATCCAAAGTCATATTTAATCCTCCTGGGATGTCGAAGTTACAGAGCAAATTATGGACCCACACCAACCCAACCATCCGCCTAGGGACAGTGTGACTTCTTTATGCTCTCCTTCCTGGCATAAAATATGCAAAACTCACATACAAAATTAAAACACAAACTTACATTGGCATCCTGAAGAACCTTAGATAAGGAAAGTGGAAAGAACTTTTTAAAATATTTTCTTTTGTTAACAAAATTCCCTGAGATGTTTTTAAAGATTGATTTATATTTTTTATTTTTATTTTAAGTTTTCAAAACTAGCACATCAAATTGTTGCTACAATTCTGAACAGCAAATGACAACTTTTGCTTGTTCACTGCAAAACAAAGACATTATTTAAATTTCTGCGCTTATTTTCCTAAATAAATGTGTCGTGGAGCATGCTCAATATCATTCGAAAGAAACAAAGTACTGGTTCTTCCCAAGAAACATACCATTCACTGTATAATAGCCTAACCTTTCGATGTAATAAAACAAACATAAATAGATTGAAAACTTTTAGCTGTATTTGTGAAACACCATGCCCCTGTACTGCACTTTGAAGCCGCACAGCAGCTATTTTAGAGAAAATTATTAAGTCCAAGGCCCATAACTTTGTAATAAAATCAACTGACCGAAAACAAAACTCTAACTTGATCTGTAAGTCATGCAGGTCACCTCACATACCAAACAAATCAGGAAAATATCTGAAAAAAAACTGGTAACATAATACGAGACGGACAGACAAATGGACTTACGGACGGACAGTCCAACTGCTTTATGCCAACCTACCAGGCGCATAAAAAATCATAACCAAAAGCTTTCCATACACTTTGAAGCTATGTATCATCTTTGTGCAGCGATGATTTCGCCCAATCTGGAAAATTACCGGTACCAACCAAATCCGGAAAAAATGTGTGAAAAACCCATTGGGAAAATTCGGGTTGTGGAGTCTTTATATTGGGAAATTGGTGTATTAGATTTTTTGCTTCTAAATACTTTAAAAATGATAACTTAGTGTTGTTAAGTTGTCAATATTATATTTACTATGGTTCAAGCCATTGAGCTGCATAGGGAAACTAACTAAATGTTGCATTTTATCAATAAAACAAGAAATGTGTTTGTGAAACACTATGTCCCCTTTTGAGTGATTTTGACCCATATATTTGACCTTTGACCTTGAAGGATAACCTTGACCATTTACCACTCAAAATGTGCAGCTCCATGAGATACACATGCATGCCAAATATGAAGTTGCTATGTTCAATATTGCAAAAGTTATGGCCAAATGTTAAAGTTTGTGCAAACCAACAAAGCAGCAAACCAACAGACAGTGCAAAAACAATATGTCCCCCAGTATAGACTGGGGGACATAAAAATAATGTTTTGACAGCAATTGGGATTTTTTTATTATTTTTTTCTTATTGGGAAAGTGCCTTTTCCGGTACTTTATAAGGAAGGAAAGAAATCGCTGTTGTGGCCAATCAAAATTGAAATCTTACATGGGAGGCGATGGGGTCGGCTGTGGGAGGAAGCTGGGTATGCCGTGTCTGTGTATGGGTGTGGTTGGGTAGGCAAATGGCCTGCCCCTGGGTGGGGCTCGACCCCCACCCCTACCCCTAGAGAGGTACTGCCCTGCACCCCCGCCTCTGGGCCTCCTTGCCGGTTTCTGAAAACACAGTCCTGGATTTCTCAATTGTTCATAAGTATACTTTGAAAACACATGCTCCGATTTCTCAATTAATGAATTATTTATAAGTATACTGGAACTTTAAAAAAACTTAGCTTTCTAGTTTCTGTATAACGGAGCTGTTGATCCAACGGCTAAATGCATTTAGATTAAGATAACAAGAGTGCCAAACTGTCACAAGATACGCCCGTTCTACTAAGTGACACCGTGACCTAGTTTTTGACCCAACATGACCCATATTCGAACTTGACCTAGATATTGTCTAGATCCAACTTCTGACAAAGTTTGGTGAAGATCGGATGAAAACTATTTGAATTAGAGAGCGGACACTGCTGTGGACACCGCCTCCGCCCGCCCGCCGCCCGCCCGCCAAGGGTGAAACTATTATACGTCCCGTTTTGTAAAAACGGGCGTATAAAAATTGATTTTAGGTTGATGACAATGATAAACAGTTGCCTTTCTATAGTACCCATGCACAGTGAAAAACTCATGTACCTGTGGAAATCATGATTAGATTGAAGGAAAAATGAAACTTACCAATAAACATGTTGTTAAAAATAACTCGTTTCAAAAATCGCGAAAAAAATAAACCCGATGAAAATATCGCAAAATAAAACTGGATAAAAATATTGCATAAAAATATTGCATGTGTTAATCGGTTGCATGTCTCCAATCAGACCTGACTGATATATAATCTATATACTACCTCTGACCAAGTTTGGTGAATTCAACTTGAACTAGAGCTTTGTCACTGAATGTGACTTATACCCCCATACCACTTTGACGCAGGATAAAAAGTTGTTTAAAAGTTTCGGATGAATACAATTTGAATTAGAGTCCGGACAAAGTGGCGCCGTTGAAAATGCACTAATTGACCCTATGACCTAGTTCTTGACCCGACATGACCCATATTCGAACTTGACCTAGATATCAACTAGATGCAACTACTGACCAAGTTTGGTAAAGATCGGATGAATACAATTTGAATAAGAGTCCGGACAAAGTGGCGCTGTTGAAAATGGACTAATTGACCCTATGACCTAGTTTTTTACCTGGCATGACCCATATTCGAACTTGGCCTAGATATCAACTAGATGCAACTACTGACCAAGTTTGGTGAAGATAAGATTTATACAATTTGAATTAGAGTCCGGACAAAGTAAAATGCACTAATTGACCCTTTGACCTAGTTTTTGACCCAGCATGACCCATATTCGGACTTGACCTAGATATCAACTAGATGCAACTACTGACCAAGTTTGGTGAAGATCGGATGAATACAATTTGAATTAGAGTCCGGACAAAGTGGCGCCGTTGAAAATGCACTAATTGACCCTATGACCTAGTTTTTGACCCGGCATGACCCATATTCGAACTTGGCCTATATATCAACTAGATGCAACTGCTGACCAAGTTTGGTGAAGATCGGATGAATACAATTTGAA
>VMBQ01008491.1:0-37283 GCA_007657795.1 Dreissena rostriformis
GTTATTTCACTCCTGGAGCGTAAGTCATGTTATAAATAAATTTAGTATGCCATGTTCAATAAGAATCACACGGGTCTGTTCAAATTCATTTTGTCCGTTTTTGTGTTAAAATGGCTTACCATTTCAGTCTTCTTTGCACACAAGATGGTAGAAGCTTCTGGTTTCAGGGGAGGATTGGTTTATAAGTAACTTTGTTTACTGCAAAACATCACAATTAATTGCACATTTATATTTTATACACTACACATGAAACGTGAAATGAATGTGTGAAGCCTTATAATTATGATAAAATTGGCTTTTTGTGTAAAATGGTTATCTAATCAAATGTAAAAAAATGCATCTTGAGGCATATTCAGGCAGTGATCTTTACCACTCGCTTACCTTGTTCGTTGTTCTGTTATCGGTCCTTTATATTTTTAAACAGCCAGTTTAAATACATGTACATAGCAATAAGACAGAAACATAACATTTTATTTTCAAACTAATAATAATAAATTTAAACATGCACAACATAATAATACATATCCAGTCCACAATAAATCAGTTTAAAAGGATTATTTAAACATATTCAATTGCCTGAAAGAATTTTCTTTTACACCGGGAATATTTCATGAAAACAAAATCACGGTAATATAAACATCAAAACAAAATTCCATTACTATTGTTATCCTCATTAATCAAATGTTCATTCAAATCAAAATCGATCTCGGTCTGAAGAGCCAAGGACTCTTTTTTACTTTCACTTTCCTTTTGCCCATTGTTGAGGCAATTGTCTTGTGTAGTTTCATTATATTGCACTATCTTGGTGTCTCTATCATGTGAGCCTGTTCCTTCTGGCAAAGATTGCTGGGTGGCATCTTTTTGCTCACTGCAGTGTTCTAGTTGAAGATGTGACTGACTGGTTATGTTGACTGGTGGTTTGTCGCCTATACCACTCTGTAATGTACTTAACCCTTCCGATTGACGATTAATACCAACCAGAGTACTGCTATCATCAACTGCAGATGTATTTTTGTCGCTATAAAGCTCTCTATCTCTGGGGTGTAACATAGTTTCAGTCCGTGTGTCATCATCATCATTAGCTTCAGAATCGATCACATAACATTTTACTTCCTCACTATTTGACCTCTTGGATACCCGTTCAGTGTTTACCTCACCATCTACTGTTACATTCCTTGGCTGGCCTTTAAAGACAAAATTTGATTTCAGTCCCAAATCATCATCAACAGAATCTTTCGAGATGAAACTAACTTCCATTTTTCCACTATCATTAACATCATTTGACTTCTCATTATTAAATACATCATTCCCCTTTCTGTCCGCCTTCCCGCAGCTTTCGCCATCACCGTTTGCAACTGATGGTGATATTATATCAGATTGTGTCGCAATCACAGCGGTGTTTTTGCCTACCGGCGTATACCCAGTCTTACAGGGCGGGCAGTTTTGAACCTGGAGGGCCTTGTATGGTTTCCTGGCCAAAGGGTCAATTTTCTGAATGAGGCAGAAGTTTGCTGGAGGGTTGGACCACCTCTGTGCTTCGCCTGCAATATTGCATGTCGATACATGTAGTATGCGTTTAACTTTTGTGTCACCAATACGTACCACGTTATGTTCGGACTTTTCAAATCCATATCAGCAAGAAATCTACGTAAATATGTTACTATTTATAGTAAGATATGTGTATGTAATTTTAGTAACTTTTTTTTAAATAACTAATTATAGAAACTAATTGTACAATTAATGGAGAAAATCAACTTAATTAAATTAATAACACAAATAAAAACCACTTTATATTTTATAAGCATTAAACACAAAATATTTTCTCCATGGTTACATGATGAATCGTGTTAATAATTGAACACAGACAGTCTACACATTAATATTGTATTTAAAATTGACAAACAAATCATTTAGAAGCAGTCTTGAGTTTTATTGTTTGACAGAGAAATCTTGTAAAATAGTAAGGTAAACATGATATGATTACATGAAGTTTTAATTCACTGGGAATAGTAGTAAATCCATCAATACGGATCTACACCAATGATCCAATTATAAACATTATTTATATACAACTAAAAGATCTCTGAACATCATGCATATACACCAACTTACGAAACGTTGGACTTCAAAAGCATCGTCAATTTAGTTTCTTGTAAATTTTAATTACACTGTATTTGATTAAGAGGACTGTAGTCAATCAATCTGAATTAAGCCACTTCCAACAAGCCTTATTACTAACAATAGAACGCTAACACAGTCCAACTCACCGGAGCCAAATATGAGATAGAAGATGGTTGCCAGTAGTATAATGCCTGCAGTAAGGTAGAAAACATGGGCCCAGCCATCAAGGTCCTGAAAATAAATACACAGATCTATTGTGAACAAGTTACGAGTTTTGCTAAGCTTTTGATTGCAAATTGTATTATAACCCCAGATACAATGTTCTGAGGAATCACCATGGGCGTCTGCAACAATTTGTCAAAAGATCTATCAATATTATGTATATTGATTGATCTTTGACTTGTCCGAAGAAATCATCCTACTCTTTTCATTTTTCAACGTACAATCTTGTCTGGATTGTTTATGTCGGTCAATAGCGATACATCGCTAATGTTATACTTGTTATGTACAAACCGACTTGAAATAAAATTTGTATTTGTATTTGTTCCTTGGATATAAAGATGTGCATGACCAATTGTTATCGTTTACGTTGAAATTGACATAACAAATGAACATTTTACAATTCCTTTAACATTTATTTTAAATCCCCGTACAATGCTATGTCACTGAAATCTCACACAAATTAAAATACAAAAATGCATTATAGCTTACCGGTATGCCTTTTCCAATGATTGTTCACAAAATAATGCAACAGCATTTCGGACGCCGAGTTTGATATAATTGTTATGTTTCAGGCGCCAAGCTTCTTTTTGTGTCTTCAGTTTTTAATTTACCCATTAAAATATGCTTCAACATGTACATGTATTGATTCGTGCGCCCGCTACGCTACCTGTTTAACAGTCAGGTGACCAGTTGCTATGGGAACAAGGATGGCACCGATGGTGCCAAAGGTCGAGGTTATCGCCACAAGGAAGCTGGCATAACGGGTCGAAAGGTCGTAGTGATTTACTGACCAACCTACAAACACGATTAATATTTACAAAGCCCTGAACACCTTATTACATGTGTTTTTTTTTGTCAAAATGAAATTAGCAGCAAAAAGGACACAGCTACAAATTACATGATTATCCGCAGTAGATTCTGTCACAATTAATATGTCATTAAGACCTTTAATTATATTTTTCATCTACACAATATTAAATTATTTGAAACAATATCNCGGAAAGTGACGTCCCTGATAAGCCTGTGCGGACTTATCTGGGACGACACTTTACGCAATTGCATTAAGTACCCTTTTTACAGATCGAGGCTCATATTCAAGCAATGTACGTGTCAGATATTAAGTTCAATATGTAATAATACCGACGCCGACGAGTATTTTCCTCACGACGGTGGTGGTAAGATACTTCTTGTTGAGGAGCATGTCGGCCACGATGCCGCTCACGACGGACATCACCATCTTGGCCACGTGAGGCAGGCTGGCTAGTGCACCCACCTGGAACACCGGGGGGATACTAGAGGTACTAATGACACAAAAGTTTTTACTGTCATTTTGACTCTTGTATTTTTAGTTTAACAATTTAAAATTAACAAGAGCACCGTCGAGCGGATGCCAACGCTCGGCTGTGGATGCAGTTTTAAATAATAAAAAAATGACCTTGACCTTTGACCTTGAAGGATGACCTTGACCTATCACCACTCAAAATGTGCAGCTCCATGAGATACACATGCATGCCAAATATCAAGTTGCTATCTTCAATATTGCAAAAGTTATTGCCAGTGTTAAAGTTTTCGGACGACGCGGAAGACATGGGCTATGACAATACCTCTGTTTATCTTTGAAAACAGCCGAGCAAAAAAATGATAATTAAAAAATAAGAACACATCATACAATCAGATCGACTCTCAGAACTGTGTGTCTTCATGACAATCTGACTCGCAGATTTTTAGAATTACTTTTTTGACTATTTAGTTTTACCTATAAAAGGTCAAAATAATATAAGACAAGGACGAAAAAGACATGATCTGCTCTCTAAATGTGCGCCTTCGAGTTAGGTATTAATCTTGGATTTTTAGAATCTAAGAAAAGACATAGAAGGAGGGAAATATTCTTAACGGGCCATGAAAATATCGAACTAACAAAACACCGAATCGTACAAATTTCGACTAGAACACGGTTAATACTTTGTAATGATGGCACACATGCATGTTAAATTTAACATAAGGAGAGCACCTAGAAGAAGCTAGCGACGAGTTCAATCGTGCAAGCCTAGGAATAGAAAATAGTAAAACACTTACAAACATTTAAAACGTACACGTTTATATGTGTTATCATTATATAGCACAGGACTGAAACGCGGTTAACTAACAAGCTTTGTAAAACGTTGTCGTTTAAATACCCCGTTCTTTTTTTAAGTATGAGGTACAATTTAGACGCAAACCGTAGTGTCGCCCGTGTGTCGTTTGATTTGAGAGCGTTAAAACGGGAATACTTCACCATAACGCACCTCAGCAATATTGAACCCGAACTTGCTCAGATACAGGGGCTCGTTGGTCAACAAGAGACCTAGGACCCACTGACGTACGAAGTGACAAAGGCAAATCGCAGCCACGGGTAGTGACGTCAGAATGGACGTCCAGGGAATTTTCACATTCTAGAAATTAAACAGTGGAACACGATACATACCAGCTTTTCATGTGCATTTGGTTAAATGATATTTTTTGTTTTAGGTTGATTACGTATGACCATATTTTTTTTTATTTAACGTGCGCTGCACAAGGACATCGGTCTGTACCTTTGCGTCAAAAACAGTTTTTTTTTTTTAAGAATATATGATTGGAATGTTATTAAATTTAAACTTTAGGCAATTTTCAAAAAAATGAAATTAATCTTGGAATATGGATTCTTTTCGGCGATTAAGTGTGTTAGTTAAAAGAACAGTTACTTCTGTGTCTTCAAACAGCTCAACGTAACACTTAGATCGCGCGCAAAGATTCTTCTGCTATCAAGCTAAGTCCTATGGCAGAGTATGGTCCTACCATTTGACATATATATTCTGTATTCTGTTATCAAATTACAATTTGACGCGAACCTAAATTAAAACAAACAATAATGCCCAAGTCTGTTTTTCACCAATTTGCGTAACACAGTAGATTGATAAAACTGGTCGACGTTTGATTTTTCTTTCTCAACAATTCCCTTTTATGTGAACCAAAGTTAAATGAACTGAAATTTGGTCTTCGTTGCATCCATTCATTTTCAACCGAGGAGGTAAACTTTCAATAAATGCTTGCGCGAATTTGCACTTAAGATGCGGTTACATTCAATATACCGAGATAAACGTAAAATTTTGATAACATTGAAGGGGCAACATCACTTATTTTACCTTATCTTAGAAAGCTTTCAATCCTGAATTGCGTACATTTGTAATGGTCAAATCCATTTACTTTCATAAGAAAAACACAGCCCACATTTGAAGAATTGTACACAGAAATTTGAAGAAACCTAATGTATGTATGTAAGCAACATGAAAACGACCCATTTCCATGCACGTCAATTTAAAGTGGCCTGACATCTTTTGGGTTGTTTTAATGTTCAAAATGGTGGAAAAAATAACTGCTTACAAACTGCGTTTTAATCTAACAGGTCTGGTTAGAGAGAATGTTGGCACATAATAAATTAATCTAGCGAAAATTCCACATACTGTTACATACCTCATAATCAATGACATCATCACCCTGCGATTGTGTCATGAATTCGAACTCGGAGTCGCTAATATCGGCGTGGTGCGAGGGCTTCTCGTAAGCGAGGCACGCCCATAGCAACCACCACAGGATGCACAGTCCGCCTAGCAACAAAAAGAGAAGCATTGCTCAGTTTTTTTATGTAGTGATTCGCAATTGTGGTTGCAATTCAAAGAAAATCATAACTACTATAACAATTTTTAAATTTGGTATATGTCACGATGTTTTTTAACATGTCTAGTTATGATTAAATAATAAAGATGTTATACTGGAAAAACAAAGCTTCACAATTATCGTAATTAATAATGTTTATTTATCGCGACCTACCGAAAACGTAGAATATGTACTGCCAACATAGGTAGTGCGTGATTACGCCTGCGATCGGAAAACCGACAATGGCCCCAGCGTAACAACCTGAAGACAGAACGCAGAACGTGACAAATTGAATATTACGACCCTAGTTATTTGACAAAAAAATAGTATATGTCGAAATAGATGTAATGTATAAGAGCAGATGTAATCGATGAAAGATTTTATCAAAACCTAATAATTCTCTTTTCTCGCGTTTTTTTCATACAAGTAAAAACTGTGTTTTAATTATCGTGATCATTATTTCTTTAAATAATAAAGAAAAGAACTATGAATAAGAATATTGTTTTAAACCAAACAGCAATGTAATCGAATTGAACTTTCAAGTAATCAGTTCTAATCTTGTTCTTCGGTAATCTCAAACAGTTACACGCGTTTTGTCCGATATTGACACACAAGTTTAGATTCAACATCAATTTGGCAATCTTTAGACGCTTAAAGTGCCCGGGCCGCAGGTCCTACTCACACGCGAGCACGATGGACAGCTGTCTGCTCCTCTCGGACGGCGCCGTCCAGTGACGCAGCACGCCGTAACACGCCGGATACAGGCACCCCTGGCAGGGTATAAGGAAATACAATATCATACAGTGAATAGTGTTTGTGAATACGGCTCAATTGGACACAAATGGTGAGGGAATATCATAGGTTACTATTGTGCGTTCATTTTATCGTATTTTAATATATCAGGTTAGGCCTAGAATACTTTCCAACTCAAACTGAGCTCTGCTTTCCGGTTCAAAGCGACACAAATCACATCTTAAAAGTTAAATCAGACACCATTGCAAAACTGCTCACCTCTGAAAGTCCCTGGCACGTGCGTATGATGCACGTGAGCGTATACTGGTCGTTCTCGATGCACACCGGAAGTAGCAGATTGAACAGAGCCGATACCAGAATGCAGCCGCCGAACAGCCTGTGGGACGGACAAGAAGATAGGGTCAGAACACGACCGTAGATACACTGAAAATTCGTATGCTGAATCAACCGCGATTTACACTTGACATTTAATAGCCGTATGAACTACATTGATATGAAACTATTGATATGCCTCGCAATTGTTCTTTCAACTCGGCACGATACACAATGGTTTTCATTTTCGTTTCACTTCCAAACCCCACACAATAGACGCAAGACCAATTGAAAACACTGCGCATCCAAAGATGCCGAAATCGCAATTAACCCCTTTTATGACTAGTGGACTCTCCCATTCTTCTAAATTGGATCAATTTATTTCCAAAATTAGGGATGTCTAGTATATTTATTTCTATATTTAGAATATTTCTTACAGAAATTCCTTTAATCAAACAGCGCAGACCCTGATGAGACGCCGCATGATCTGTGTCTACGCTGTTTGCCAAGGACTTTTTTTCTAGACGCTAGGTATTAATGGGTTAAGAGAGGGCTTTTCATGCTCATCGGATTATTACAATTTTGTCCGCTAGATTCCCTTTATACTCGTATGACTTCATGACAAAATTAGATTCATTGCAGAGATCGTATTTGTCTTCTTAAGCAGGGGCCGAATATTAGCCCCTTCCCCGAAGCGAACGTTTTTAAAAAAAATGCATTTCCCCCGAAAAATGTAATTTACCGCGTACAATTTCTTTCCCTATCAGAGTTTGAATGCAATGCACTTTTCCCAAAGCATTAACAAAAATCCTTGAGCGTATGCTTAGTTCCTATATACCTGTGACTGGGCCACACCATGGTCCCGAAGGCGGCCGGTATCTGGGTGACGAGAAAGCCGACGTAAAAGACGCTGTGCAGCCAGCCCACGTGACGCGCATCCCATCTTACTTGCGGCGCCTGCGGGTAGAGGCCAAACAATGTACAATGTGCGCACATGAACTTTCACTTGATTCTATTCGGGGTACCAAATAGAAAAAATAGACGTGTGTCCGTGGGACACGGATGCCCCTACATTCCCCTGGTGTGTAAAAACTTCACTAATGTCGACAAAATTGACCCAGGTGCAGAAGTTCACGTACTGGTTAATATGTTTGTAAAGTTTTATCCCGTTAGCAGAAAAATACATGAACTTATGTGCAGCTTTTTTATGCCATGATGAACACGGTGTTACCCAGTCAGTCATACACGTAATAACAAGACTAAGAATTTTCAGCAAATACGACCACGATGTTTCATATAGATTAATTATATCAGAAACAATTTATGTTCAGACTTTTCACTTGGATGTCGCCCTAGTCGCCTCATAATTATAATACAATGTATATACATACAGGCAACTACTGCATTTGATCGGAGTCTTCACATAAGAGTCGTGTTGTGAGAAAACTGGGCATAATGCTTGTGCGTAAATTGTCATCCCAGAGATGCCTGTGCAGTCCGCACAGGCAAATCAGGGACGACACTTTCCGCCTAAACTGGATTTTCGCTAAAAAGTGACATCATTTAAACGAAAAATTCATTAAAAGCGGAAATTGTCGTCCCTGATTAGCCTGTGCGGACTGCACAGGCTAATCTGGGATGACAATTTACGCACAAGCATTATGCCCAGTTTTCTCAGAACACGACACATAATGTGCAGAATAAACTTCATACGCGAAGCAACACAATCTGCTGCATGTACATGTAACTCCTCTGCAGTGAGTTAATCAACGGTTCAATCAGGCATACTACATTGTTATTTCGTAAATTGATGCGTCGATCGTGCGTAAAATACCTATCGCAAAGGCATAGTGCGTTGGTCGCAAGACTGAACCAGACGACTTACGACTACCGCACGGAGATGTCGGTATACGCACGTACACGATACGTCGATCAGATCTTCTTGTGATGTAAAGTTATTGATAATAAATTAAAGGTGAAACGTATATACATGTATGTTCATTAATTCTTATGAAAACGTTGCTTTCGATATCACCAGGTGCATCAAACATTTTAAGGAAAGTCAATTGGTCGGCGCCGGTGTAAAAACAGCTTTGGATTCGAAAGAAAGAAAGCCCATAAATTGTTAAAGGACACGGCTTGGCCGATCAGACACATTAATGAGGGAGCTAATATGATTCACGTGGTGACTTATTTGTCTATAAACGGCATGTCATGCTCAATTTTAAAACATATACCACTTGGCAGAGTTATTTCTTTCATATCTCGTTCAAATGTGTCTTGTTCTGAGAAAACTGGGCATAATGAATGTGCGTAAAGTGTCGTCCCAGATTAGCCTGTACAGTCCGCACAGGCTTATCAGGGACGACACTTTCCGCCTAAACTGGATTTCCTCTAAGAAGTGACATCATTTAAACGAAAAATTCCACAAAAGCGTAAATTGTCGTCCCTGATTAGCCTGTGCGGACTGCACAGGCTAATCTGGGATGACAATTTACGCACAAGCATTATGCCCAATTTTCTTAGAACACGACACAAATTAGAAACACTCTGACGCGACCGATCGACAGCATATTCCTGATTGTTTTCCCTTTAACGATTTTTCATGAGGTTTCATTCTTGTACATCAAAACAGTAATAAATTCACTTGAAAACGCGTATGTAGAACACGTTAATTTCCAGTTCTTTTATTTGTATTTTATAAGGTTGTAAAATGACAGAAATCTTCCAAATCCCCGTGCATCATTCTTTCTTTAAATTTTAAAGAGCCTTTAAGGAATATAACCCAATATAGCAATAATGAACTCAACCTGGAATACCCAAAAATATTTAGGGTCGGCACCAAAAACTGGGATCAGTCGGGTTAGTAGAAACAAACGTTTTTGTTTATTGAATTTGATTTGTACCAGACACCAATCAAATTCCAAACTGTTGGGCAATTTGGAGAATTACGAACTTAAAAAAGCGGTTGATCTCACTTCTAAAAGTGTTATGCGTAGTAATATGTTAACTTCTTATATTCCAAAATATTGAATATTCTTTTAACGTAAAAATCCACGTAGACATATTCAATACATCTGGGAACAAAAAATATATCGGTAAGGCGAGAGACGGACGGTGTCACTTCAGTCAACAATAAAACGTTATTGCGCAACACACGTCCTGTAGATTTATAACAATGTAAAACACTGGAATGTATGACATAAATGTACATACATGTATGTACATTCCGTGTAATCTGTTCGATTGAAACCAGCTTTTGCACAAAATAATACCGCTGGTCCAATACCACGGCATGCATGTATAGTATCTGTCGCCTATCAGCCTATACACTTCGTGAATAACGCCCAGAAGCGACAAAACAACACACAGTGACATAATTAACACATACAAAAAGAACTACAAATGGCAAATCCTTTTATAATTACCAGCGACAGATGTTTGTTGTTTTCAGAAAAAAAATCGACATTCAGAAAAACCGTCCTCTAGGCAACTTATTGTTTGATATTTACAAGAAACGTTGCGTTACTGTTAATAAATGCGGCAGTGCAATTAATACAAATATTGTAAAATGTTAATTGAATTTGTAGCATTATCTACGCGCTTCTGATTCAGAAATAAAACTTGACTTAAATTTCGTTTAACTTCACGTTTTTAACAAAAAATTCGTCATAATAGTATATCACATTACGTACAAAAGAATGATGCCAAGAATACAATATATCCCCTGAGTCATGCACACATGCTTTAATAACATTTAAGAACGTTACATACTGTAACGCTCATGCTAGTTCTTATTCATAGTTGTTCGTAGTAATGCGACACTTACGTTGAGTATGACGTAGGCGGATTCGAGCTTATCAACGGCCTGTAGGTCCAGTATCATTACTGCCAGCGTCCCGACGTTCGTCCTCATGGCGTACACCAGGAGCATGCCCAGCCCTAGCAGTACTGTCACTATCAGCCGCTTAGGGATGTACATTGCACGTCTGGCTGAGCGCCCAGTGCCGTCACTTCCGGCTCCCTTCCGCGATTCATCCTTAGCATCATTAGCGAATGGTTTCTTGTCATGAGCGTCGTCGATCCAACCGTCCCCGGAAGCCGTAGCGTCGGCAGTGACTTCCTTTGATTTCATTGGTTATTACTGATCGCTCTCTGTGCACGTGGGACGTATGCTTTGAACAGGACAGAGACCGTTCCTGAAGTTACGTTTCTTCTGCAACTGTGTCTCTTTTCCTGACTCGGACATATCTTTCAAAAAGCAAACAACAAAGCGATGTTGTTTCTTCTATACCACTCATATGTATGGCTGCATTTCATCGTGTATGTCGTTAACAGCGAGTCTAAAGATGTAACAATAAATAATATCCGCCAGTGAGTAGACTGTATGTGTGTTTGTTGTAAAAAGTGGAAGTCCTTAATATCCACAAGTGTGTTAAGTTCACTTTTCAGTTGTCGGATATACCAAACTTGCCTGTGATATTTTCCCATGTAAATACACTTGGATAAAACGAATCTGAAATGAATGAAAACAACACGTTGACTTAGATTTCACTTAGACACCACATCTTGCGCTAGTCAACAAAACATCAGCTTCTGCAGCTGTTAACTATTATATCGTATGTCAAAAATCAATAGACAGAATCTAAGCTGTAATATATAATATTGAATAGGACTGTATGCATCACACCTGTAAAGACATATACAAGTATGCAGAAGAGGCGTTATGTATTAAGGTGCATCGTTTATCAAAGAAGACTGAGTGAACGTCGGTACAGGGCTTTTTTTCCTGACTTTGTGAAGCGGCCCTGGCCCCCTCACTTTGTGAAAAAATGAGTCGCGAACTTTTCAAAATTGTGAAAAAATGAGTTGCGAACTTTTCAAAATTGTGAAAAATTGAATCGCGAACTATTCAAAATTGTGAAAAATTGAGTCGCGAACTTCTTAAAATTGTGAAAAACCGAGTCGTGAAATTGTTAAAATTGTGAAAAACGGCCAATTTTGTAAAAATTCACGGCCATGTTAGGTTTGTGAATTGTCCCTATCAAAATTGTGAAATGTCCTTCCAGGGCCACTCGCAAAGAAGGAAAAAAAGCCCTGCGATAAAAATACTTCTTCTACTTATACTAATAATGATGATAGTAGCGTGCAATTTCATTGAATAATATTGAAATCACTGGTCATTCCTGGTTTCAAATACGACTTATAAGTTATAAAACACAACATCCCTCACACTAACCATTATCCAACATTCAACTCCACATAAACATGTCAACATAAAAAGGTACCATCCAACACAATACCTGTATTTGTTTTCAAATTTAGAGATGAACAATAATCCAAAGAAATCACAGAAAGCTCCACTGCATGTTTAAACGTACATGTACATTCATGTTTCATTTAACACTGAAAATAATGTTATAAACAACCCGAATCAGTGATATATTGAATGTTTATGCAGTTCTAAGTGTGTCAATTTTTTCTAGCATTTACTCGTTAAAGAATTTTCTTTCCACCAAAAGGAAAACAAGAAAAAAATCGTGTTCGAGCTTTTTCATTTCGTCGGGACGCTGCAGGTATTTTGTGTGCCTTTTTACCATACTAATTTACTATATAAATAACATAATTTTATATCTCAACTGCAAATTTACTAATTTTGATCGTTTATGACTCTGTGTACCGTCGATTCACAACCAAGTTTGAAACTTTCCTGCATTTGATGTAATTCGTGTGGCAAACATTCTTTATGGGGCAAACAAACCAACACATGTGGATTATTTCAGCTTTACATGGCAGGGGACGGCAGCTTTTTAACTTTAAGGCGACGTGACTCGTTAAGCCTCCAACTTCCAGTTTATGATTTTTTTTAAGCAATAAGATAATTATTGTGAGTATATCAGTAATTAGAGAGTTATTTTAATATGAACGCAACAATTTTGTGATCATATTCTGGTCAGGTTTATTTATTTTATACATTGTCACAAATATGTAAATAAAAAAGTAACACTATCAATTTCGCCCATGTCTGCGCGTCAATTTAATAAACACAATGACGGCCTACGAAGCCTTCATGTACGTTGAAGTCAGGTCAACGTCCCTAAATACAATCACCACCTGGTCCGTCGTCTCATCGGAAATTATGGTAAAGTATACACTGTTTATGAGCAATCTTTGGTAATGATTATCTTTTCAGATTATAATAAGTATTATTATTGTAATTATATTATTATTATTATTATTATCATTATTATTATTATTGTAATCAGTATTATTATTAGTATAAGTAATCTTATTATAAACTATACAAACTATAAGTACATTGCAATATAATACTGATATAAAATAGTTAATAATTGAAATCCTGCAAGCAATTCCTCAGTCAGCTGATAGACAAAAATAAGACATTTGTATCACAAGGATCTTTAAGTTAAAATACTATATAATACTATAAATATATATTATATTATAAAATATATATTTATAGTTTTATTCGTAAAGGTCCCTCTGATATGTTTTGCGGGCCAATATATCGTGTATCATTAGTATTTAGTAATTATTTCCGACTGGAATACCACATGGGGAGAGGATTAACATTCCTTAAAATAGGCTACATTTGTCTTCAACAAACCAATTGTATGGTGTATACATGTAGAATGTTGAAAACATTAGTGTAGAATATCAAAGTGTTGTGGGTAAATGAAAGCTGCTAGACAAAAATGTGAAATATTGTTAACCAAAAAAACACACGCTTTTTAAATTGTTCTTAGACCAAGCAAAAGCTTTGTCACAAAATTTACTATTATCCCCGCACCTAAATAAAAAAAACAGGTTTTTCATGTTAATACACATTTCTATCAAGACACATGCAGTTAAAGTTGCGAACCTGATGAAAACATAAACAAATAAATGGGACTGCATTATGTTTTGAAATGGATTCATTTTTCGGTACAAAAAAAGCATTGATAGCTACCTGAGATTATAATCCTTAAACGATACAATTGGCAAGGTCGGTATCTAATTAACTAACTTTATACCCCATTAAATGTGATTTGAATCTTGTCGAGAATATAATTTGAATGTTTGTATGATTTGATATATGATATTATATTACGAAATGTACCTGTAATTTCGTTTAAACTCCAATATACATCTGGTTACACGCTTCACATGATTTTCAAGTCAGTTTTATCCGGGTAAGAATGACCTGCCTATTCAAATGTTTTCGCTTTTTACTGTCACTCGATACACATACAACCCCCGCAATAGAAAAGTTGTCATAGCTTTCGGCTCGCTATATAAATACACCACTTATATCAAACATGTGAATATCGGGCTGCGGCGGTGTATTAGCGCTGTATAACAAAGACTTCATGTCAGCTAAATATTTATCGAAATCCTAGCTGTATCTTTAAGCTGCACACGCATTAGATATGGAAATGGGGTATTTAACGCAGGGCAACACATTTAAACAGAAACGTAAATATATGTAGAAGGAATTTAGAAGTTTAAGTCTTTGCTTTTATTGATCCTCGAAAATATGTTTACAGTAGTTCATTAAACCAATGCAGGGGCCAACATTTCGTTTGATAATATAAAACTAACAAAATAACTTTTTATGTTTAAATAGCTCTACTTATGATTTGATAACAAAATAGACTCTTATAATTTACTGCATGAAACTAGATTCCTTAAATATAGTATTGCTAAAACAAATACAAGTGGAGGTTTCACTTTAACTTTCCATATAATGGTCTAATTTAATGCAATAAATAGCAATGGTATGTAAATCACATTAGAGCACAAGAATTTTGTATACATGTACGTATTTATAAAGTATATATGCTGAAACTTATTATTCCGCCATTGAGTGTTTCATTAATAATTAACACTTCGGCATACACTTCAGTGGTTATTTCCCATATCAATATTCAGGACCCACTGTCAACTAGAAATACTCACCTTAGTGGTGACTTCCTTTAAGCGTTTTTGCAGTAACCACTCGAACCATAACGTACCCGTAGCAATCGTAACATCCCCTTAGCCTTCTTCGATAACGAATGCCACCACGAAACACTCACCGCAGTGGTTACTTTCCTTAGCCTTCGTCGCTATCGAATGCCACCACGAAAATATCACCGCGGTGATTACTTCCCCTTTGCCTTTCCGTTAACGAATGCCACCACGAATGCCACCATGAAAAACTCACCGCAGTGGTAACTTCCCCCAAGGCCAAAAAAAATAGGTCCGTTTCCGGTCTCCTTGGAGAAAAAAAAACAGGGTCGGTAGGCAATCTCTTGCACGACGGTTACATTACATTTACGTAGTATATGAGAGCAACGAACGACAACTCTGCATGGAGATTGGGTCGGTAGGTAGGGATTTTTTTTTTTTGTCTTTCGGGTACTAGAATGGAGAAATGAACCGAAATAAACGAAAATGAACAAATTTTTTATTTTTTTTTGGCGACCCCAATAAAAAGTTGAGGGTCGGCGCCGATTCTGGAGACACGGTTGGGCGACCGGAAACGGACCTATTTTTTTTTTTGGCCCAAGCCTTCTTCGCTGACGAATGCCACCGCGAAAAACTCAGCGTAGTGGTTACTTCCCTTAGCCTTCTTCACTAACAAATGCTACCATGAACAACTCACCGCAGTGGTAACTTTCCCTATGCCTTCTTCGCTGACGAATGCAACCACGAAAAACTCAGCGTAGTGATTACTTCCCATAGCCTTCTTCACTAACGAATGCCACCATGAAAAAATCAATGCAGTGATTTCTTCCCTTAGTCTTCTCCGGTACCGAATGCCACCACGAAAAAACTCCACGCAGTGGTTAATTCCCCTAGCCTTCTTCAATAAAGAATGCCACCACGAAATACTCACCGAAGTGAACACTTCCCCTAAGCCTTTCTTCGCTAACGAATGCAACCACGAAACATTCACCACGGTGGCTTCTTCCATTAGCTTTCTTCACTAACGAATGACAACACGAAAAACTCACCGCAGTGGCAACTTCCCCTTAACTTTCTTCGCTAACGAATTCTACCACGAAATTCTCACCACAGTGGTTACTTCCCTGAGCCTTCTTTACAAACGATTGCCACCACGAAAAACTAACCGCAGTGGCTACTTCCCCTTAGCCTTCTTCGCTAATGAATGCCACCAAGAAAAACTCACCGCAGCGGTTGCTTCACCTTAGCCGTCTTCGCTAGAACTCCACCACGAAAAACTCACTGCAGTGATTAATTCCCTTATCCTTTTTCGCCGTCGAATGCCACCACGAAAAACTCACCGCAATGGCTACCTCCCCATAGCCTTCTTCGCTAACGAATGCCACCACGAACAACTCACCGCAGTGATCACTTCCCTTAGCCTTCTGCGCTAACGAATGCCACTACGCAATTGTCACCGCAGTGGTTATTTCCCTTAGACTTCTTCACTAACGAACGACACCACAAAATACTCGCCGCAGTGGTTACTTCCCCTTAGCCTTCTTCGCCAATGAATGCCACCACAAACTACTCACCGCAGTGGCTACTTCCCTAAGCATCCTTCACAAACGAATGCCAACACGAAATACTCACCGCAGTGGTTACTTCCTCTAGTATTCCTCGCTAACGAATGCCACAACGAAATACTTATCGCAGTGGTTACTTCACCAAAGCCTTTTTCGTTTACGAATGCAACCACGAAAAACTCACCGCAGTGGTTACTTCCCCTTAGCCTTCTTCGTTAACGAATGCAACCACGAAAAACTTACCGCATCGATAACTTTCCTTAGCCTTTTCGCTAACGAATGCCACCACGAAAAACTCACCGCAGTGGTTACTTCCTCTTGGCCTTCTTCGTTTACAAATGTCACCACGAAAAACTCACCGCAGAGGTTACTTCTCTTAGCCTTCTTCGCTAACGAATGCCACCACGAAACACTCACCACAGTAGTTACTTCCCTTAGCCTGTTCACTAACGAATGCCAATACGAAATACTCACCGCAGGGTTTACTTTCCCTTAGCCGTCTTCACGAACGAAAACCACCACGAAATACTCACCGTAGTGGTTACTTCCTTTAACCTTCTTCACTAATCAATGCCAACTCGAAAAACTAACCGCAGTGGTTACTACCTTATCCTTCTTCACTAACGAATACCACCACGAAATACTCACCGCAATGGTTACTTCATTAAGCCTTCTTTACTTACCAATTCCACCTCGAAATATTCACCGCAGTGGTTACTACTCTTAGCCTTCTTCGATTACAAATGCCACCACGAACAACTCACCGCAGTGGCTACTTCCCTAAGCCTTCTTCGATAACGAATGCCACCACGAACAACTCACAACAGTGGCTACTTCCCCTTAGCCTTCTTCGCTTAGAAATGTCACAACGAAAAACTCACCGCAGTGGTTACTTCTCTTAGCCTTCTTCGCTATCGAATGCCACCACGAAAAACTCACCGCAGTGGCTACATCCCTTAGTCTCTTCACTAACGAAAACCAATACGAAAAACTCACCGCAGTGGTTACTTCACATTAGCCTTCTTCGCTAACGAATGCCACCACGAAATACTCACCACAGTGGTAACTTCCCTTAGCCTTCTTCACTAACGAATACTACCACGAAATACTCACCACAGTAATAACTTACCTTAGCCTTGTTCGATAATGAATGCCACCACGAACAACTCACCGCAGTGGCTACTTCCCCTTAGCCTTCTTCGCTTACGAATGCCACCACGAAAAACTCACCACAGTGGTTAGTTTACCTTAGCTGTATTTGCTCACGAATGCCACCACGAACAATTCACCGCAGTGGTTACTTCCCTTAGCATTTCTCGCAATCGAATTCCACCACGAAAAATTCACCTCAGAAGCTACTTCCCCTTAGCATTATTCGCTAAAGAATGCCACCACAAAATACTCACCGCATTGGTTACTTCCCTTAGCCTTCTTCACTAACGAAGGTCACCACAAAACTCACCACGGTGGTTACTTCCCTTAGCCTTCTTCGCTTACGAATGCCACGACGAAAAACTAAGTTTAGTGGCTACTTCTTCTTAGCCTTCTTCGCTAACGATTGCAACCAAGAAAAACTCACCGCAATGATTACTTCCCTAAGCCTTTTTCACTAACGAAAACCACCACGAAATACCTACCACAATGGTTACTTTCCTGCGTCTTCTTAGTTTACGAATGCCACCACGAACAACTTACCGCATCGATTACTTTCCACAGCCCTTTTCGCTAACGAATGCCGGCACAAAAACAAACCGCAGTGGATACCTTCCCTTAGCCTTCTTCGCTTACGAATGCCACCACGAACAACTCACCGCAGTAACTACTTCCCCTTAGCCTTCTTCGCTTAGGAATGTCAAAACGAAAAACTCACCGCAGTGGTTACTTCTCTTAGCCTTCTTCGCTATCGAATGCCACCACGAAAAACTCACCGCAGTGGCTACATCCCTTAGTCTCTTCACTAACGAAAACCAATACGAAATACTCACCGCAGGGGTTACATTCACTTAGCCGTCTACACTAACGAATACCACCACGAAATACTCACCGCAGTGGTAACTTCCTTAAGCCTTCTTCACTAACGAATGCCACCATGAAATACTCACCGCAGTGGTTACTTCACATTAGCCTTCTTCGCTAACGAATCCCACCACGAAATACTCACCACAGTGGATACTTCCCTTAGCCTTCTTCACTAACGAATACCACCACGAAATACTCACCACAGTAATAACTTACCTTAGCCTTGTTCGATAACGAATGCCACCACGAACAACTCACCGCAGTGGCTACTTCCCGTTAGCCATCTTCGCTTACGAATGCCACCACGAAAAACTCACCACAGTGGTTAGTTCACCTTAGCCGTATTTGCTCACGAATGCCACCACGAACAATTCACCGTAGTGGTTACTTCCCTTAGCATTTCTCGCCATCGAATTCTACCACGAAAAACTCACCTCAGAAGCTACTTCCCCTTAGCATTATTCGCTAAAGAATGCCACCACAAAATACTCACCGCAGTGGTAACTTCCTTTAGCCTTCTTCACTAACGAATGCCACCATGAAATACTCACCACAGTGGTTACTTCCCTTAGCCTTCTTCACAAACGAATACCACCACGAAATAACCACCACAGTAATTACTTCCCTTAGTCTTCTTCGATAACGAATGCCACCACGAACAACTCACCGCAGTGGCTACTTCCCCTTAGCCTTCTTCGCTTACGAATGCCACCACGAAAAACTCACTACAGTGGTTAGTTCACCTAAGCCGTATTTGCTCACGAATGCCACCACGAAAAATTCACCGCAGTGGTTACTTCCCTTAGCATTTCTCGCCATCGAATTCCACCACGAAAAACTCACCTCAGAGGCTACTTCCCATTAGCATTATTAGCTAAAGAATGCCACCACAAAATACTCACCGAATTGGTTACTTCCCTTAGCCTTCTTCACTAACGAATGTCACCACAAAACTCACCACGGTGGTTACTTCCCTTAGCCTTCTTCGCTAACGAATGCCACGACGAAAAACTAACTTAAGTGGCTACTTCCTCTTAGCCTTCTTCGCTAACGAATGCAACCAAGAAAAACTCACCGCAATGATTACTTCCCTAAGCCTTCTCCACTAACGAATGCCACCACGAAATACCTACCGCAATGGTTACTTTCCTAAGTCCTCTTAGTTTACGAATGCCACCACGAACAACTTACAACATCGATTACTTTCCACAGCCTTTTGCGCTAACGAATGCCGGCACAAAACACACCGCAGTGGCTACTTCCCCTTAGACTTCTTCGCTTACTAATGTCAACAGGAACATCTCACCGCAGTGGCTTCTTCCCCTAAGCCTTCTTCGCTTAGGAATGTCACAACGAAAAACTCACCGCAGTGGTTACTTCTCTTAGCCTTCTTCGCTAACGAATGCCACCACGAAAAACTCACCGCAGTGGCTACATCATTTAGTCTCTTCACTAACGAATGCCAATACGAAATACTCACCGCAGGGGTTACATTCACTTAGGCGTCTCCACCAACGAATACCACCACGAACTACTCACCACAGAGGTAACTTCCTTTAGCCTTCTTCACTAACGAATGCCACCATGAAATACTCACCGCAGTGGTAACTTCACATTAGCCTTCTTCGCTAACGAATGCCACCACGAAATACTCATCACAGTGGTTACTTCCCTCTTCCTTCTTCACTAACGAATACCACCACGAAATACTCACCACAGTAATTACTTCCCTCAGCCTTCTTCGATAACGAATGCCACCACGAACAACTCACCGCAGTGGCTACTTCCCCTTAGCCTTCTTCGCTTACGAATGCCACCACGAAATACTCACAACAGTGGTTAGTTCACCTAAGCCGTATTTGCTCACGAATGCCACCACGAACAATTCACCGCAGTGGTTACTTCCCTTAGTATTTCTCGCCATCGAATTCCACCACGAAAAACTCACCTCAGAGGGTACTTCCCCTTAGGATTATTCGCTTAAGAATGCCACCACAAAATACTCACCACAGTGGTTACTTCCCTTAGCCTTCTTCACTAACGAATGTCTCCACAAAACTCACCACGGTGGTTACTTCCCTTAGCCTTCTTCGCTAACGAATGCCACGACGAAAAACTAACTTTAGTGGCTACTTCCTCTTAGCCTTCTTCGCTAACGAATGCAACCAAGAAAAACTCACCGCAATGATTACTTCCCTAAGCCTTCTTCACTAACGAACACCACCACGAAATACCTACCGCAATGGTTACTTTCCTGCGTCTTCTTAGTTTACGAATGCCACCACGAGCAACTTACCGCATCAATTACTTTCCACAGCCTTTTTCGCTAACAAATGCCGACACAAAAACACACCGCAGTGGCTACTTCCCCTTAGCCTTCTTCGCTTACGAATGCCACCACGAAAAACTCACCACAGTGGTTAGTTCACATGAGCAGTATTCGCTAAAGAATGCCACCACAAAATACTCACAGCATTGGTTACTTCCCGTAGCCTTCTTCACTAACGAATGTCACCACAAAAACTCACCGCGGTTGTTACTTCCCTTAGCCTTCTTCGCTAACGAATGCCAGGACGAAAAACTAACTTTAGTGGCTACTTCCCCTTAGCCTTTTTCGCTAACGAATGCAACCAAGAATAAGAGGGCCATGATGGCCCTGTATCGCTCCACTGTTTTTTATGCGAAAAAAGCGTGCAATGCGCATGGGTTGAAATGTACTCAAGCATGTGACTTTCTCTTTCTATCCCTCGTCCCACTGGGCGCTTAAAGTTGGAAGGGTGAGCATTTTTATATATGGAAAACGTTACTACGGTGTTAACTNCCTTCTTCGCTAACGAATGCCACCACGAAATACTTACCGCAGTGGTTACTTCCCTTAATCTTCTTCGCTTATGAGTGCCACCAACTCACCGCAGTGGCCACTTCCCCTAAGCATTCTTCGCTAACAAAGAACTCACCACATGGGTTATTTCCCTCAGCCTTCTTCACTAATTGCCACCACAAAATACTCACCGCAGTTGCTTCTTCCTCTTAGCCTTCTTCGCTAACGAATGCCATCACAAAATACTCACCGCAGTGGTTACTTCCCGTTTGCCTTCTTCGATAACGAATTCCACCACAAAATACTGACCGAAGTGGTAACATCCCCTTAGCCTTCTTTGCTAACGAGTGCAACCATGAAATTCGCACGGAAGTGGTTACTTCACTTAGCCTTCTTCACTAAAGAATGTCACCCCGAAATACTCACCGCAGTATTAACTTCCCTTAGCCTTCTTCACTTACAAATGCCACCACGAACAACTCACCGCGGTTATTTCTTCCTTTAGCCTTCTTCGCTAACGAATGCCATCACGAAAAACGCGTCGCATTAGTTACTTCCTTAAGCCTTGTTTGCTAACGAATGCCACCACGAAAACCTTACCGCAGTGCTTTCTTCCCTTAGCCTTCTTAACTAACGAATGCCGCCACGAAATACTCTACCGCAGTTGCAACAACCCATTAGCCTTCTTCACAAACGAATGCAATCACGAAATACCCACCGAAATGGTAACTTCCCTTAGCTTTCTTCACTAACGAATGCTACCACGAACAACTCAAAGCAGTGATTACTTACCATAGCCTTCTTCGATAACAAATGCCAACACCAAAAACTCACCGCGGTGGTTACTTCCCCTAAGCCTTCTTCGCAAACGAAGGCCACCACGAAAAGCTCACCGCAGTGATTACTTCCCATAGTATTTTTCGCTAACGAATGCCACCACAAACAACTCACCGCAGTGGCAACCTCTCCTTAGTCTTCTAAGCTAACGAATGCCACCAAAAAATACGAAAAACGGACCGCAGTGGTTACTTCGCTTAGCCTTCTTCGCTAACGAATGCGACCACGAAATACACACCGCAGTGATTACTTCCAATTAGCATTCTTCGCTAACGAAAGTCACGACGAACAACTCATCGCAGTGGGTACTCCCCCTAGCCTTCTTAGATAACGAATGCCACCACGAAAAAACACACCGCAGTGGTTACTTCCCTTAGCCTTCTTTGCTAACGAATGCGACCAAGAAATACTTACCGCAATGATTACTTCCCTTTAGCCTTCTTCGCTAACAAATGTCACTACCATCAACTCACAACAGTGGCTACTTCCCTTTGCCTTCTTCACTAACAAATGCCACCACGAAATACTCACCGCAGTTGCTGCTTTCCCTTAGCCTTTTTCGCTAACGAATGCCACGATGAAATACTCACCGCAGTGGTCAATTCCCTTAGCCTTCTTCGCTACCGAATGCCATGAAGAACAACTCACCGCAGTGGCTAATTTCCCTTAGCCTTCTTAATAACGAATGCCACTACGAACAAATCACCGCAGTGGTTACTTCCCATAGCCTTCTTCGATAACGAATGCCACCACGAAGAACGCTCCACAGTCGCTACTTCTACTTAGCCTTCTTTGCTTACGAATGCCACCACGAAATACTCAACGCAGTGGTTACTTCACCTTAGCTTTCTTCGCAAACGAAGGCCACAATGAAAAACCCACCGCAGTGGTTACATCCAAATAGCGTTTTTCGCTTACGAATGCCACCACGAAAAATAAACCACAGTGGCTACTTCCCTTAGCCTTCTTCGCTTACTAATGCAACTACGAAAAACTCACCGCATAGGCGACTTCCCCTAAACCGTCTTCGATAACGAATGCCACCAAGAAAAACTCACCGCAGTGATAACTTCCGTTAGCCTTCTTCACTAACGAATGCAACAAAGACATACTTACCGCAGTGGTTACTTCCCTTAGTCTTCTTCGATTAAGAATGCCACTACGAAATACTCACAGTTGCTACTTCCAATTAGCCTTCTTCACAAACGAATGTTACCACAAAATACGCACCGCAGTGAATACTTTCCTTAGCCTTCTTCACTAACGAATGCCAACACGAAACACTCACCGCAGTGGTTACTTCCCTTATCCTTCGTCGCTAACAAATGCAATTTCTAAATACTCACCGCAGTGATAAATTCCCCTTAGCATTCTTCGCTAAGGAAGGCCACCATGAAAAACTCACCACAGTGGTTGTTCCCGTAGCCTTCATCCTTAACGAATGCCACCAAGTCCGCAGTGGCTGTTTCCCCTTCTTCGCTAACGAATGCAACCACGAAATACTCACCACAACGGTTACTTCATTTAGCCTCCTTCACTTATGAATGCCACCACGAAAAACTCACCACAGTGGCTTTTTCCTCTTAGCATTCTTCGATAACGAATGCCACCACGAAATACTCACCGCAGTGGTAACTTCCCCTGAGACTACTTCGCTAACGAATGTCACCACGTCACACTCACCGCAGTCTTTACTTCCCTTAAGCCTTCTTCACTAACGAATGCTACCACGAAATACTCATCGAAGTGGTTTCTTCTCCTAAGCCTTCTTCACTAACGAATGCCACCACGAAGAACTAACCGCATTGGTTACTTCCCTTAGGCCATCTTCGCCAACATATGCCACCATGAAATACTCACCGTAGTGGTTACTTCCCTTAGACTTCTTCACTTACGAATGCCACCATGACATACCAATCGCAGTGGTTACGCCCCTGTGCCTTCTTCACTAACGAATTCCATCACGAAATTCTCCCCGCAGTGGTTATTTCAAGAAATACTCACCGCAGCGATTACTTCCCTTTAGCCTGACACCACGAAAGTCACCCCTGTGGTTACTTCCCTTAGCCTTCTTCGCCAAAAACTGCCACCAAGAAACACTCACCGAAGTGGTAAATTCCTTTAGCCTTCTTCACTTACCAATGCCACCTCGAAATATTCACGCAGTGGTTACTACCCGTATCCGTCTTCACTAACGAATGCCACCACGAAAAACTCACCGCATTGATTACATCCCTTAGCCTTCTTCGATAACAAATGCCACCACGAACAACTCACATCAGTGGCTACTTCCCCTTAGACTTCTTCGCTTACGAATGCCACAACGAAAAACTCACCGCAATGGCTACTTCCCTAAGTCTCTTCACTAACGAATGCCAATACGAAATACTCACCGCAGGGGTTACTTTTACTTAGCCATCTCCACTAACGAATACCACCACGAAATACTCACCGCAGGGGTTACTTTCACTTAGCCGTCTCCACTTAAGAATACCACCACGAAATACTCACCACAGTGGTTACTTCCCTAAGCCTTCTTCACTAACGAATACCACCACGAAATACTCTTCGCAGTGATTACTTCCCTTAGCCTTCTTCGATAACAAATGCCACCACGAACAACTCACCGCAGTGGCTACTTCCCCTTAGCCTTCTTCGCTTACGAATGCCACGACTAAAAACTCACCGCAGTTGCTACTTCATCTGAGCCGTATTCGCTAACGAATGCCACCACAAAAAATCACCGCAGTGGTTACTTCCCTTAGCCTTTTTCGCCATCGAATGCCACCACGAAAGACTCACAACATTGGCTACTTNCACGAAAAACTCACCACAGTGGTAACTTCTCTTAGCCTTCTTCGCTTACGAATGCCACCACGAAAACACTTACCGCAGTGGTAACTTCCCTTAGCCTCTTCACTAACGCATGCCAATACGAAATACTCACCGCAGGGGTTACTTTTCCATAGCTGTCTTCACGAACGAATACCGCCACGAAATACTCACCGCATTGGTTACTTCCTTCAGCCTTCTTCACTAATCAATGCCACCTCGAAATACTAACCGCAGAGATTACTACCCTTATCATTCTTCACTAACGAATACCACCACGAAATACTCACCGCAGTAGTTACTTCCTTTAGCCTTCTTCACAAACCAATGCCACCTCGAAATACTCACCGCAGTGGTTACTACCCTTATCCGTATTCACAAACGAATGCCACCACACAATACTCACCGCAGTGATTACTTCCCTTAGCCTTCTTCTCTTACAAATGCCACAACGAAAAACGCACCGCAGTGGATACTTCTCGTAGCCTTCTTCGCTTACGAATGCAAACACAAAAAACTCACCGCAGTGGCTACTTCCCTTAGTCTCTTCACTAACAAATGCAAATACGAAATACTCACCGCAGGGGTTACTTTCACTTAGCCGTCTCCACTTACGAATACCACCACGAAATACTCACCGCAGTGGTAACTTCCTTTAGCATTCTTCACTAATGAATGCCACCACGAAATACTCACCGCAGTGGTAACTTTATATTGGCCTTCTTCCCTAACGAATGCCACCACGAAATACTCACCGCAGGGGTTACTTTCACTTAGCCGTCTCCACTTAAGAATACCACCACGAAATACTCACCACAGTGGTTACTTCCCTAAGCCTTCTTCACTAACGAATACCACCACGAAATACTCTTCGCAGTGATTACTTCCCTTAGCCTTCTTCGATAACAAATGCCACCACGAACAACTCACCGCAGTGGCTACTTCCCCTTAGCCTTCTTCGCTTACGAATGCCACGACTAAAAACTCACCGCAGTTGCTACTTCATCTGAGCCGTATTCGCTAACGAATGCCACCACAAAAAATCACCGCAGTGGTTACTTCCCTTAGCCTTTTTCGCCATCGAATGCCACCACGAAAGACTCACAACATTGGCTACTTTTCCATAGCGTTCTTCGCTTACGAATGCCACAACAAAATACTCACCGCATTGGTAACTTCCCTTAGCCTTCTTCACTAACGAATGTCACCACAAAAACTCACCGCGGTGGTTACTTCCCTTAGCCTTCTTCGCTAACAAATGCCACGACGAATAACTCACTTCAGTGGCTACTTCTCCTTAGCCTTCTTCGCTAACGAATGTAACCAAGAAAAACTCACCGCAATGATTACTTCCCTAGCTTAGCCTTCTTCACTAACGAATGCCACCACGAAATACCTACCGCAGTTGTTACTTTCCTAAGTCTTCTTTGCTTGCGAATACCACCACGAAATACTCAACGCAGTGATTATTTCCCGTTAGCCTTCTTCGCTAACGAATGCCAATACGGAATATTTACCGCAGTGGTTACTTCTCTTAATCTTCTTTGCTTATGAATGCCATCAACTCACCGCAGTGGCTACTTCCCCTAAGCATTCTTCGCTTACAAATGCCACCACCAAGAACTCACCACAGTGGTTATTTCCCTCAGCCTTCTTCACTAATTGCCACCACAAAATACTCACCGCAGTTGCTACTTCCCCTTAGCCTTCTTCGCTAACGAATGCCATCACAAAATACTCACCGCAGTGGCTACTTCCCGTTTGCCTTCTTCGCTAACGAACTCCACCACAAAATACTCACCGAAGTGGTTACATCCTCTTAGCCTTCTTTGCTAACGAGTTCCACCATGAAATTCGCACCGAAGTGGTTACTTCCCTTAGCCTTCTTCACTAACGAATGTCACCCCGAAATTCTCACCGAAGTATTAACTTCCCTTAGCCTTCTTCACTTACAAATGCCACCACGAAAAACTCACCGCGGTTATTTCGCGGGGCGCCCCAGGGTTGGTAATGGGGCCATGCATAGTTGAGATTGACCCTAATGTCATAAGAGAAGTTCAGTATCAATTTGAAGTGAATCCGTGTAGAAATGAAGAAATTATAGTAAATGGCAATTTTTGGTGGGTGTGGCCTATGTGGGAGGGGCNCCTTCTTCACTAACGAATGCCACCACGAAATACCTACCGCAGTTGTTACTTTCCTAAGTCTTCTTCGCTTGCAAATACCACCACGAAATACTCAACGCAGTGATTATTTCCCGTTAGCCTTCTTCGCTAACGAATGCCACCACGAAATACTTACCGCAGTGGTTACTTCCCTTAATCTTCTTCGCTTATGAATGCCACCAACTCACCGCAGTGGCTACTTCCCCTAAGCATTTTTCGCTAACAAATGCCACCACCAAGAACTCACCAAAGTGGTTATTTCCCTCAGCCTTCTTCACTAACGATTGTCACCACAAAATACTCACCGCAGTTGCTACTTCCCCTTAGCCTTCTTCGCTAACGAATGCCATCACAAAATACTCACCGCAATGGTTACTTCCCGTTTGCCTTCTTCGCTAACGAATTCCACCACGAAATACTCACCGAAGTGGTTTCATCCCCTAAGCCTTCTTTTCTAACGAGTGCCACCATGAAATTCGCACCGAAGTGGTTACTTCCCTTAGCCTTCTTAACAAACGAATGTCACCCCGAACGAAATACTCACCGCAGTATTGACTTCCCTTAGCCTTCTTCACTTACAAATGCCACCACGAAAAACTCACCGCGGTGATTTCTTCCTTTAGCCTTCTTCGCTAACGAATGCCATCACGAAAAACGCACCGCATTAGTTACTTCCTTTAGCCTTCTTTGCGTACGAATGCCACCACGAAAACCTTACCACAGTGGCTTCTTTCCTTACCATTCCTCACTAACAAATTCCGCCACGAAATACTCACCGCAGTTGCAACTTCCCATTAGCCTTCTTCGCAAACGAATGCAATCACGAAATACTCACCGAAATGGTAACTTCCCTTAGCTTTCTTCACTAACGAATGCTACCACCGAACAACTCAAAGCAGTGGTTACTTACCATAGCCTTCTTCGATAACGAATGCCAACACGAAAAACTCACCGCAGTGGTTACTTCCCCTAAGCCTACTTCGCAAACAAGGCCACCACGAAAATCTCACCGCAGTGATTACTTCCCATAGTATTTTTCGCTAACGAATGCCACCACAAACAACTAACCGCAGTGGCAACCTCCCCTTAGTCTTCTAAGCTAACGAATAACACCAAGAAAATAAGAAAAACTCACCGCAGTGGTTGCTTCCCCTAAGCCTTCATCGCTTACGAATGCAACCACGAAAAACTCACCGCAGTGGTTACTTCCTTTATCCTTCTATAGTAACGAATGCCACCACGAAAGTCTCATTGCAGTGATAACTTCCCTTAGCCTTGTTCACCAACGAATGCCACCACGAAAATTGTACCGCAGTTATGACTTTCCTTAGCCTTCTTCTCGAACGAATGGAACCACGAAAAACACACCGAAGTAGTCACTTGCCTTAGCCTTCTTCGCTAACGAATGCCACCACGAAATACTCACCGCAGTGATTACTTCCCGTTAGCCTTCTTCGTATACGAATGTCAACCACGAAATACTCACCGAAGTGATTACTTCCCCTTAGCCTTCTTCGCTTATGAATGCTACCACGTACAAATCACACTAGTGGTTGCATTCCTTAGCCTTCTTTACAAACGCATGCCACCACGAAAAACTCACCACATGGAGAACTTCCCCTGAGTCTTCTTCACTAACGAATGCCACCACTAAATACTCACGGCAGTGGTCACTTCCCGTTAGCCTTCTTTGCCAACGAATGCCACCACGAAACAATTACCGCAGTGGTTATTTCCCTTAGCGTTCGTCACTAACGAATGCCACCATAAACTACTCACCGCAGTGGTAACTTCCCCTTAGCCTTCTTCGTTAACAAATGCCACAACGAAAAACTCACCGAAGTTGTTTTACTTCCCTCAGCCTACTTCACTAACAAATTCCACCACGAAATACTCACCGCAGTGGTTACTTCCCTTATACAGTTTCACTACCAAATGCCACCACGAAATAGTCACCGCAGTGGTTAATTCCCTTAGCCTTCTTCGCTAACGAATGCCTCCACGAAATACTCATCGCAGCAGTTACTTCCCTTTAGCTTTCTTCACAAACGAATGCCACCACGAAAAACTCACCGTACCGATTACTTCCCCTTAGCCTTCTTCGCTAACGAATGCTACCAATAAAGACCCACCGCAGTGGTTACTTTCAGAGCCTTCTACGCTTACGAATGTCACCAAGAAATACTCACCGCAGTGATTACTTCCCTTAGCCTTCTTCACTAACGAATGCCATGAAGAAAAACTCACCGCAGTGATAACTTCCATTAGCCTTCTTCGCTAACGAATGCCATCACTAAAAACACATCGCAGTGGTAACTTCACCTTGCCCTTCTTCGCTTACCTTCTTTGATAACAAATGCCACCACAAAATACTCACCGCAGTGGTTACTTCACTTTTGGCTTCTTCGCCAACGAATGCCACCAGGATAAAAAAAATCGCGGTGGTTACTTCCCTAAGCCTTCTTTACTAACGAATGCCACCATGAAATACTATCTGCAGTGAAAACTTCTCCTAAGCCTTCTTCACTAACGAATGCCACCACGAAAAACTCATCGCAGGGATAACTTCCCCTGAGCCTTCTTCACTAACGAATGACACCACGAAATACTCACCGCAGTGGTAACTTCCCGTTAGCCTTCTTCGCCAACGATTGCCACACGAAACACTTACCGCAGTGGATATTTAGCGTTGTTCAGTTACGAATGCCACCACAAAATATTCACCGCAGTGTTTACTTCCCCTTAGCCTTCTTCGTTACGAATGCCACCACGAAAAACTCACGGAAGTGGTTACTTCCATAAGCCTTCTTCACTAACGAATGCCACCACGAAATACTCACCGCAGTGGTTACTCTCCTAAGCCTTCTTCACTTCCCAATGTCACCACGAAATACAAACCGCAGTGATAACTACACTTTAGCCTTCTTAACTAACGAATTCCACCACGATAAACTTACCGCAGTGGCTACCTGCCCTTAGCTTTCTTCGCTAACGAATGCCACCACGAAATAATAACCGCAGTGGTTTCTTCCCGTACGCCAACGAACGCCACCACGAAATACTTACCGCAGTGATTCCTTCTCTTAGCCTTCTTAACTTACGAATACCACAACGTAAAACTCACAACAGTGGTTACTTCCCTTAGCCTTCTTCACTAACGAATGCCACAGAAAAATACTCACCGCAGTGGTTACGTCCCTTATCCTTCTTCACTAATGAATGTCACCACGAAATGCTCACCGCTGGGGTTACTTCCCTTAGCTTTCTGCACTAGAAAGCCATCACAAAATACTCACTGCAGTGGTTACTTCTCTTTTGCCTTCTTCGCTAACGAATGGCACCACCAAAAACTCTCCGAAGTGATTACTTCCCTCAGCCTTCTTTACCAACAAATGCCACCATGCAATTCTCATTGCAGTGATTACTTCCCCCTAGCCTTCTTCGCTTACGAATGCCACCACGAAAAACTCACCACATTAGCCGCATCCCCTAGCCTTCTTCACTAACGAATGCCACCACGAAAAACTCATCGCAGTGGCTACTTCACTTTAGCCTTCTTCGCTAACGAATGCCACCACGAAATCCTCACCGCAGTGGATACTTTACCTAAGCCGTCTTCGCTTAGGAATGCCACCACGAAAAACTCAACGAAGGGATTACTTTCCAAGCCTTTTTCGCTAACAAATGCCACCAAGAAAAACTCAACGTAGTGATTACATTCCGAAGCTTTTTCGCTAAGGACTGCCACCACGAAAAACTCACCGCAGTGGTTAGTTCCCCTTAGCCTTCTTCGCTTACGAATGCCAACACGAAATACACACCGCAGTGGTTACTTCCAATATCCTTCTACACTAACCAATGCCACCATGAAATTTTCACCGCATTGATTACTTCTCTTAGCCATTTTCACCAACGAAAGCCACCACGAACAAATCACCGCAGTGGTTACATTCCTTAGCCTTCTTTAAAAACGAATGCCACCACGAAATACTCATTGCAGTGATACCTTCATTTAGCATTCTTTACTAACGAACGCCACCACTAAAAACTCACCGCAGGGTTAACTTTCCCTGAGCCTTTTTCGCTAACGAATGACACCACGAAATACTCACCGCAGTGGTAACTTCCCGTTAGCTTTCTTCGCCAACGAATGCCACACGAAACACTTACCGCAGTGATTATTTCCTTTAGCGTTCTTCACTAACGAATGCCACCACAAAATACTCACCGCAGTGGTTTATTCACCCTAGCCTTCTTCGTTAACGAATGCCACCACGAAAAACTCAGGGAAGTGGTTACTTCCCTTAGCCTTGTTCACTAATGAACGCCATCACGAAATACTCACCGCAGTGGTTACTTCCCTTAGCCTTCTTCACTAACGAATGCAACCACGAAATACTCACCGCAGTGGCTACTTCCCTTAGCGTTCTTCGCTAACGAATGACACCACGAAATACTCACCGCAGAGATAACTTCCCTTTAGCCTTCTTCGCTTACGAATTCCATCACGATAAACTCACCGCAGTGTTTACTTCCCTTAGCCTAATTCTCTAACGAATGCCACCACGAACTACTCACCGCAGTGGTTACGTCCCTTAGCCTTCTTCACTTATGAATTTCACCACGAAATGCTCACCTCTGTGGTTACTTCCCTTAGCCATCTGCGCTAACGAATGACACCACGAAATACTCACCGCAGAGATAACTTCCCTTTAGCCTTTTTCGCTAAGGAATGTCACCACGAAAAACTCACCACAGGTGTTTCTTCCCTTAGCCTTTTTAACAAACGAATGCAACCACGAAAAACTCACCGAAGAGGTTAGTTCCTTTAGCTTTCTTCACTAACGAAGCCACTTTGAAAAACTGACAGCAGTGATTACTTCCCCTAAGCCTTCTTCGCTAACGAATGCCACCACGATAAACTCACTGCAGTGGTTACTTCCGTTAGCCTCTTAACTAACGAATGCAACCACGAAATAAAACGCAGGGATTAATTCCCTTAGCCTATTTCGCTTACGAATGCCACCAAGAAAAACACACCGCACTGACTACTTCACCTTAGCCTTCTTCGATAACGAATGCCACCACAAAATACTCACCCCATTGGTTAGTTCATTTAAGCCTTCTTCACTAATTTATGCCACCTAGAGAAACTCTCCGCAGTGGTTACTTCCCTCAGCCTTCTTTACTAACGAATGCCACCATGAAATACTCACTGCAGTGATAACTTCCCCTTAGACTTCTTCGCCAACGAATGCCACCACGAAAAACTCACCACAGTAGCTGCATCCCTTAGCCTTCTTCACTAACGAATGCCACTACGAAAAACTCACAGCAGTGGCTTCTTCACTTTAGCCTTCTTCTCTAACGAATGCCACCACGAAATACTCACCGCAGTGGTTACTTCACCTTAGCCGTCTTCGCTTACGAATGCCACCACGAAAAACTCAACGCAGGGATTACTTCCCTTGACCTTTTTCACTAACAAATGCCACCAAGAACAACTCACCGCAGTGGTATTTACTTCCCATTAGCCTATTTTGCTAACGAATACCACCACGAAAAACTCACCGTAGTGATTACATGCCTTTGCCCTTTTCGCTAAGGACTGCCACCACTAAAAACTCACCACAATGGCTTCATCCGTAGACCACAGGTGTTTCTTCCCTAAGCCATTTTAATAAACGAATGCAACCACGAAAAACTCACCAAAGTGGTTAGTTCCTTTAGCTTTCTTCACTAACGAAGCCACTTCGAAAAACTGACCGCAGTGATTACTTCCCCTAATCCTTCTTCACTAACGAATGCCACCACGAAAAACTCACCGCAGTGGTTACTTCACCTTAGCCGTCTTCGCTAAAGAATGCCACCATGAAAAACACACCGCAGTGATTACTTCCCTTAGCCTTATTCGCTCACGAATGCCACCATGAAATATTCGGCGCAGTGGTTACTTCCCCTTAGCTTTCTTCGCTAACGAATGCCAACACGGTATACTCACCGCAGTGGTTACTTCCCTTAGCCTTCTTCACTAAAGATTGCAACCGCGAAATACAAATACTTATCGCGGTGGTTACTTCTCCTTTAGCTTTCTTCATTTACCACTGCCAACAAAAGATAACCTACCTTAGGTGGTTACTTTCCCATAGCATTGTACACGTATCACTGCGATTAGAACATACTCTACTCTTAGTGGTTACTTTCCAATAGAAATATTTATTTACGTCGGTCATCAGTTACTTTTAACAACAGCATCTAAGATATACCCTTTAAGCGGTTGCTTTCTCTTAGCATTCCTCAGTAACCACTGTCTCCAGGGGTGAAATGCATGTAGTTCATACAACAAAATCATCACCAAACCCACTATCACCATTATAAAACTTTAAGGCTAATTTCTGGAAAGACCTCCACTATAACATACCTAATGTCCATAAAAATATATACATTGTACTGTATGTATTTGTAAGACACAAGTGGGATTTCTTACTAAAAAGCAGAATAAGTTTTAAACGCTAACGCATATTATCTCTTGGAAGCCGGAGGGTCCTATTGGCACTAAAAGCACATGCTCAATGAAGGCTTATATTATCTCCAATATGACGTACAGGGGGGCGCTATTTACATGAATGAGTATGACTTTGCCCTTTTCGTGACATTTAAACAGAAATGGGGAAGAACAAATGAGAACATGCTTTGCGTTGTCCAATTAGCACATGCTGACTGTCACCATGGCAACGGATAATATCATTCGCAAAATCTGTAAACAATCAAGGCGCGTATAGGAGGTGCGGAATATTTATCAATTACCATCGTTCAAAAACACGAAAACAACTGCGCATGACATTTACTGTAAAGGTTTCATTCATGTCCGTGCAATGCCCTTTTCATGAAGTCAGTGACAGTTCTGACACACACACAAACACAGAAGATGTTGACGTCTTTCTGCAGACACCTTTTAGAAAACAATTTATTGAAGTCTAGTTATGAAAGAGCAAAAACGAGTGTGTACGTTTCGTCCATTGGATAAAACGAAGTCTGTTTTTTTAACAATGTTTATCAGCATTTTAAAATTAATACGAGGATTCCAAATGCAATTTATTCATATTCATATAACAAGTGAATCAGAATTAAGATGTGATGTTCATACACAAACTATAACATTGATCAGCGATTGTATACAATTGTATCTTGTTTATTGAAGACTGCTGTTTTGAAGTCGTGATCTCATTTCCTGCTTATTTGCTTTTTGACGTCAATATCCAATTGTTTTATTGAGTAACATAAAGAAAATGTAGTCAATTTGTACATGCAAACTTTGAAAAAGCCAATTAAGGCTAAATATATCAGGAAAGAGTGAAAGTTCTTCTGTATCAATTTCGTTGTATACCGACTGGATACGAAACTAAGTAGAATCAATGTAGTTTAGTATTTTTGCATTACTTTGTCGCTGAATTTTTCATTTAGACCTACTTTTGGCTCATTTTTTTTCATGTCCGAGTGAAACCTTGTGGAGAAAGTGTTCTACATGGGCCAAAGAGTGTTTTGTTCATGTTCATGTTAATATTTGTGCAATGTTGCAAACCCCATTACGGATGAGAAGAAAGCACTGAGCATATGACTGCGGGAGCTCTTATCGCATATAATGTTTATGTACCCACTCAGGACTACGTATGCATGTGCATACCGACAATAAATCTAACATCCCTTGTGTTTCAGGTTAGCAGTCTCTAAACCAACATACCCTCCTGAAGGCGCTTTCGTTTGCAAAGTATCACTGCGCGGTCACCGGGAGGCAGGTAGACGAGAAGGCGCTGACGTCAATGTAAGTCGTCAACAGGTTGAAAAAGCCGCAGAAATATCTGATAAACTTATACATCGTCGACGAGGACATTGTTAACTGGGTTACTGTCGGCTTCTTGCAAATACCGACCACGGAAGACATACCAATGACGGCATGTGTAGAGACGGGATTTATGCTGAAACTCAAAGTATAATAAAAACTCAACAATTGATCTTTACGCCGACGATTCAACATTACACGTATCGGATTATAACATTCAAGATATACAATTAAATTTGCAAACGATTTGGACAGTAAAGCAACATGGTGCTCCTTTAATAACATGTCAATTCAGCAAAACAAAACTAAATGTATAAAGTTATCAAAGGCTCATAGTTCTACTGACAATCTTAGACTTAATATAATAGCATTATCCTTGAACAAATCAAAGAATTTAATTTACAAGGAGTTACGATTGATGAGAATCTTACATGGCAATCGCACATAAACAGTGTATGTCGTAAAGTTAACTTTAATTAAACTGGCCTTATTTAAACGAATTAACTTTGTTATTAACTATGAAACAAAGAAACTATTTTACAACTCATATATATATTAACGACTATGGATTATTGTTGTGCATTATGGTGTTCAGCAACACAGTCACACTTACGAAAAATACATTCGATACAAAAACGAGCTGCTAAAATAATACTGAATGAACCATATTCAACTCCTTCAGCTCCCTTATTCAAAGAACTTGGTTGGTTGACATTTAATAACATATGTACTTTCCTAGTCGGATCTATTGTTCATAAGTTTGTAAAAGGCGCAATGCCCTCTTATTTGACTTATGTTATTCATATCTCAAATAACAATGTGTACGCTCTTAGATCGACCACCCACACCAATATATATCATCTATTCCGTTTAGAACAAATTATGGAAAACGAGTGTTTTCGTTTCGTGCACGAACCGTATGGAATTTCATTCCAATAAGCATCCGACAAGTGTCTTCGAATACTACATTCAAAAAAAAAATTAAANACCATGTGTGTAAGTTTCAAGGTTCTAGTGCTAAGAGTGTAGGAGGAGATATTGGCCAGGACGGACGGACGGACGGACGGACGGACGGACAGACGGACTGCGGAGAAGAAATACTCACCGCAGCGATTACTTCCCTTTAGCCTGACACCACGAAAGTCACCCCTGTGGTTACTTCCCTTAGCCTTCTTCGCCAAAAACTGCCACCAAGAAACACTCACCGAAGTGGTAAATTCCTTTAGCCTTCTTCACTTACCAATGCCACCTCGAAATATTCACGCAGTGGTTACTACCCGTATCCGTCTTCACTAACGAATGCCACCACGAAAAACTCACCGCATTGATTACATCCCTTAGCCTTCTTCGATAACAAATGCCACCACGAACAACTCACATCAGTGGCTACTTCCCCTTAGACTTCTTCGCTTACGAATGCCACAACGAAAAACTCACCGCAATGGCTACTTCCCTAAGTCTCTTCACTAACGAATGCCAATACGAAATACTCACCGCAGGGGTTACTTTTACTTAGCCATCTCCACTAACGAATACCACCACGAAATACTCACCGCAGTAGTAACTTCCTTTAGCCTTCTTCACTACCGAATGCCACCACGAAATACTCATCGCAGTGGTTACTTCACATTAGCCTTCTTCGCTAACGAATGCCACCACGAAATACCAACCACAGTGGTTACTTCACCTAAGCTGTATTCGCTTACGAATGCCACCACGAAAAAAATCACCGCAGTGGTTACTTCCCTTAAAACTTAAACTTTCTGAAACTTTCTAATTTGATGAAACGCCTATTTATATTATTATATTCAATGGCGTTGTACAAAACATATAAATATACATACAATTTATTAAAAAAAATAAGAGTGATTGATACTTTTATGCCGCATTAATTAAAGTATTAATAATCTAAAAATGTGTGATATATATAAACAAAAAATGCTGTAAGAAACTTAAGCAATAAAACAATACAGGCTACGATATTAAAACACAGGAAAAGTATAATATTATGTTTTAAATTGATATAACTAGGGTTAAGACAATTATTATAATGATATTATTAGCAAAGTTTTGGCAACATTAAGACACTTTTTTCATGAAATGAAAGGATACGTGATAGGATATTTCTGTATCTGGCTGTCGGATCCCACAGCTACCGGTCACCCGTCACC